>PVIR01017738.1:17966-34640 GCA_004026965.1 Petromus typicus | reverse complement strand
CACACACACACACACACAATGACCCATCTAACACCGTGTTTGTCTCTGGTAACTTACTAATAAATCCACTTGTGGGAGAATAAAATTGGTTTTTATTTAGCTAAGTGTTCAGAGGAGGAAAAAAGGGGGTCCAGATGTAGCTCAGTGGTGCACTGCCTGTCTGGCTAGCACACGGTCTTGATTTAGTGTTCGTGGTCTCTATCCTTGCTAGTGTTCCCTGCGGAAAAACACTGCTCTGAAAAGCTACTCACTCACTCAGGCACTCATTGTTCCACGCTTTTCAAAGAGGCTTGTATCATTTCTACCAAAGCATAAATGTAACATTTTTCCTGGGTTCATATAAAGTGTACATCCATAGCTAAATCTTTCTATTTTTATTTTTTGAGGCAGGGTCTCACTTCATTGTTCAGGCTAACCCTGACATCACTATTTAGCCCAAGCAAGCCTCTAACTCAAGAAATCCTCCTTCCTCTGCCTCCCAAGTGTTGCGATTACAGGCGTGAGCCACCACTCCCAGCATTGGGGTATATGGTACTGGGGATCAAACTTGGGGACTTGCGCTTGCCAGGCAGCCTCCAGAACCACTGAGCTAAATCCTCGACTCTATTTTTCTTTTCTTCAGGTTCTTATAAGACATTCTGAATGCTGAAATCCAAATTCTCTCTCAGAGTTCAAAGATGATCATGGAAAGTGACAGTAAGTATAAGTAAAACACATTTTGTTGACCCTTTTTTAGTTTACCACTTATTTTTATGAATAAACTTCTTTATAATCATAGTTTGAAAGTTAAGGTTATTTTATCTTTCAAAAACATTAATTCAGACTTTCAGTTAAAAACACTGACCCGGTTTTCCATTGATTTCTTGACTAAATTAAAACTTTTCCATCGGGAGTCAAATTCATGCTTGTGAGATCCCTGGAACTGCAAAAGATCTCCAATAATCTGTGACAAAGAAGAATTTCACATTCCCATGTAAGCCATCAAGTCAATCCTGACCAGATTAATAATCAAAAAATTATAGTGACAATTATACCTTTATAATAAGAAACAACGACTTTGTATCATCTTCTGAATTATCAAGTATGTGGTCTACAGCAGGAGAAAAAATAATTTGGTTAAAATATTTTGAATTATTATAAGAATGCCAATCCATCAGTTAAGTAAAAAAAAAAAATTGTCCAAATATTCTCATCATCTGTGACAGAAAATATTAGATAAAAGCATCTATACTACATGGGAAAAATTTCTAAATATATATTACTGTAGAAAAAATATGTATATACTTACTAAGCAATTTCCTTATGACCTTAGCAATTGCTTCCCGGTGATTCTCTCTGGATAGATCTGGTTTTTTAAAAAATAAAACAAGGCACTTTAGATGATGAATATTCCTCAGGGTATTGAAGTTTATATCAAGTAATTTGTGCTAGGAAGTCATAAAGTATTCAGGAAAAAAATGGGTCTAAAAACCCAAAACACAATGAGGATGTCTGTATCATAGTTGGCTCAGTATTTAGATATGATACAGAATAACTTTCAAAACCTTAACATTTAAAATAACTGTCTTGCAAGGGCCCAGGTTTGATCCTGGTAACCACATTCAACAATACAGACATGGTGACTCACACCCAACCAGTAATCAGTACCATATAGTACAGTGCCGGGTGTGGTGGCTCACGCCTATAATCCCAACACTCGGGAGGCAGAGGCAGGAGGATTGCTGTGAGTTCCAGGCTCACCTGGGCTACATAGTGAGCTCAGGACCAGCCTGAACTACAAAGCAAGACGTCTCAAAAATAAATAAAATAACTAGCTGAAGGGCCAGGGATTTAGCTTAAATGCTGCCATACCTACCTTGGAAGCAGAAGGGCCCAAGTTTGATCCCCAGCACCACACAAAAAATATATATATATAAATAAAACAACTAGCTGACTGGGCATAGTGGTTCATGCCTATAATACCACAGGAGGCTAAGGTAGTAAGACTGCTATGAATTCAACGCCAGCCTGAACTATCAAAGGAAAAAAATTACTTGATAACACTACATGGCAGGAAGGTGTAAAAAGGGGAGGGAGAAAGAGAAGAGAAAGAGGGAAAGAGAGAGAGGGGGAGGAAGGGGGGGAACCATCTTTGCCAATATTTCTAAGGGTCTAGTCATTACAGACCACAAATCATACTTTAACAATTAATGAATGTAATCAATACTATCACTTTGCTGAGAAAGTGTGCTAAATTTCTATTAGTATTAAATTCAGAATATTAACACAATAAATTGTTTCACAAAAAAAATTTTTCGTTTTGCTGGAGACTGAACCAAAGGTCATGCACGTGCTAAGCACTAAACTATACCTCCAGCTCTGTTTTTTTATAAATATTAACACAGAATTTACTGGATGGGGGTATAACTAAGTGGCAGAGTGCCTGCATAATGTGTGTGGAGTAGAGTTCAATTCCCAGTACCAAAAACACATAAATAAAAATTAAGCACAGCAGTGCATGCTTGTAATCCCAGCACTCAAGAGACCGAGGCAGAAGAAGCATGGCCCAAGATAGGCCAGGAATACACAGCAGGTTCAAGATTGGCCTGGACTACATCTGTACATCCTGTTTCAAAAAACAAAATGAGATTGGTTGTGTTGGCACACATCTGTAATCCTAATACTCTGAGAGTCTGAGGCATGAGAATTTCAAGTTCAAGCTCAGCTTGGATAACTTAGCAACTTAGTGAGACTCTATCTCAAAATAAAAAATGAAAAAAGAGCTGTGGGTTTACACCACAAAAATCAATCAGTTGTTTTAAACAGTGTAACTCACTATGATATATACAAAAATTACTAGAATATAAAAGATATAATATTCTCATCCCCATCAAAAGTATCAGTCCTAAAAGAAATTTAAACATAAATGAACATTATATTGTAGGAAACCCCATCTATGTACATCGAAAACATTTCAACTTATTGCTCCAATTTCTTTTACTCTGTTCTTTTTTTGGGGGGGTTGGGGCTTAAACTCACAGCAATCTTCCTGCCTAAGTCTCTCCAATGCTGGGATTACAGATGTATGTCACCATGCCTGATTCTTTTATTATCTAGTCTTTTACTTCCTACTTTCTTGAGAAATTAACTGTGTAATCAATTACTTTTATGGAACAAAGTCTGAAAAATAAAAACTACTCCCTTTTAATCTTTACAGATAACTGGAAAAAAATAAAGTATACAGATTTACTTAGATTAGAATTCACATACCATATTCAAGTCCAGTATATAACTTTGTCTCCTCTAAGGACACCATACTTGGTACCCTGTATAAAAACAAGAGTACTTGCATTTATTAATAATATCAATTTCAGAGATTGAATGGAAAAGTTTTACTGCTAGAATGTTAGAATTTTTAAAAAGATAATGTTTTTAACATATTTCCAATCATCAATACTTGCATTCTTTATACTTCTGAAAATTAATATCATGTGCTTCAGTGGAATATTACTTTGGGGAAAATGTTACTTTTGTGTCTTCAGAAGGAGAATTAACTTTCCAAGAGAATATAATATAATTCAATATTTAAATATAAAGACTTACATCAATGATAAATCTTTATCCATTCATATAAAGATCAACTTTTTACAAGTATATAATTTTTTTTTGGTAGTACCAGGGATCAAACTCACAACTTTGCACTTGCAAGGCAGGCAGTGGTGCCACTGAGCTAAATATCTAGCCCCAAAAATGTGCAATTATACTTAAAACTCAAAATCAAATTTCTCTAAGGCATATATAGTAGACACTTCTTTAGGGTAATTATTACCCTAGCCAAGTGTGGTGTCGCATGCCTATAATCCCAGCACTCAGGAGGCTGAAGCAAAAGGATCACCACAAATCTGAGGCCAGCTTAGGATACATAGTAGCTCAAGACCAGCCTGAAGTACACAGTAAGACCTTGTCTCAAAAAAACAAAAAGAAAATCATTATCCTTTCTCTTGTAACCCACAAAAGTGATATCTCCTAGTGAGCATGGTGATCCATGCCTATAATCCCAACAACTGAGAGACAGAAGCAGGAGGATGATTGTTTAAGGCCATCCTGGGCTACATGATGAGTTCAAGGCCAGCCTAAACTATACATCAAGACCTTGCCTCCAAAAAAAAAAGGTATTTCTAGTAAAATGCCACTTTTGAAGAAATTCACATGTAAAAAAATTTTTCTTCATTAAAGATATGCCATAAAGAAACATCACCACAAAAAGACCTAACTAGTTAAATTAATAGAAAAGTTAAAAATCAACTTTTAGGTATATAAAAACAGATTTTTAGGAGAATTTATATATCTCAAATATAAATTTTTATCAATAGAAAATATACTTCAATTGTTCAACACTTTTCAAACTATGAGATTCAAGTCAGTATCTATTTTTAAACCACAAGATGATACTTTCCAAGAGGAAGAATATAGGCATCAGAGCCAAGGAAACATAAGGGTAAGCAGATCCAACATAGAGATAATAAACAGAAACTGTTATTACTATACACTGATAAACTACATGGAACTTATCATGAAGTTTATAAATCAATATGACCCAAAAGAAGTTGAATTAAACGTGTTTGTTATGAATTCTAGTATTTGGCCAACGGGGGACCAATGACATTATGATTACTAACATGCCAGTTATTTATATTCTTCAACATTATCCAATGCTTTGAAGTTTCAAAATCAAACCTACAGAGAATAACGAAGAATGGTTTATTTTCTCCTATTTTCCTTCAAAGCTCACTAATACTTTTATGTATAAAATGTTATTTTGCTTTTCAAGACTTTCAAGTTCTAATTCCTTAAAATTTGGCTTTCATTCTATAAACCTTTACCCTTCCACAAGTTTGAAAATTCAAGCACCTTGGAAATGTGTGTAAGATCATAGTAAAAAACAAGATCAGATTCTTTTACAATGAACTTCAAGTCTCTAATGAAATTAGGTTCACCACTGAAAGAAAAAAATCTGTGCTCAGGGTAGCATGATGAATCATGAAACAGCACACTGACCCCTCTTCCCTGGCAAAGCATGGGAAGTGCTTATCATGAACCACGACATGAAAATTCATGTCTCTCCACTGCTGCTTCTGCTAAAGCAGAAATGCAACTGTACTTAGCATACATAGTTTTCCAAAGCAGAAGTGCAATCACGGTTTACCCAGCCCATACCTAGCACCAATGTAATACTGAATCAAGCATGAATTTTAGTTACACTGCTCTTACAAATAAGATTTAAAAGTCATCTCCCTATAAGTAAATTATTCCAAACAGTTTCCACTCCCAAGCACGTGTTTTTGTTGTATGCATTTCTGGCTCTAGTATCACCAACATAACGTAATGATATTTAAAAACAACTTTCATCTTGAAAGGCTCAATACTAATTTCTTAAAGCCATATATCACTCTGAACAGCTTTTTAATCAGAAAACTTAAGCAACTATTATCATTTATTCTATTTAAAACATCAATTTGTAGAAGATTTTAAAATAGTATATATTCAAATTAAAATGGTTTGTCCTTTTACAATCATAAGAGCTGAATTAAAATACATCTTCCACATCTCCGTACATGTAGAAAGTATCTGGTTATGTAATCCAGGTTTAATTTTATTACCTACAAGTTTCTTTGTCCATATTTAACTAACACCTGTAGTTAATCTTTTCTTATTTACCACTGAATATACTCCAATTGGATGAACACATTTCATACCAAATTTGTTTTAGCACGTGTAAATATTTCTTCTGATTTTGAGGCAAAGATCTCCTAAGATTTCTAAGAGAAATCTGTCCATTACAAAAGAAGTCTTTATTAGAAAACTTCTCTGTGGCCAGCCTATATATAGGTCTATGTATGCCCAGACTGTAGTCACTAATATTAAAAACTGCTCTTGGGCTAGGGAGATAATTAAACTGCAGCGTGCTAGTCTACCAACCGCAGATCCTAGGTTTAATCCCTAGCGCTGCAAGAGCAAACTATGACAAAATCAAAATAGCTCTTATAATTTTTAGTTAAGTACATGATCCTAGCTGAATAGAATTAAGGTACTCTCAACACATGCAGATCCACTTCTGATTAAAATCTATAGAAGCAATTCCTGTAATTTAAAGCAAATACCATCATTCACGCAAATATTTTGCTCTCAAATTCAATTCTAATCATTCATTATTAACCCCTTCACCCCAAGACCTAAATACTACAATCATGAAAAAATAATCCCAATGCAGCACACTGTAAGTTAATACCATCTATACAATAACTATGAGCCTTACAACTCCCAGTGTGTGCTAGGTCTAATTTACAATAAAATGTGTTAAAATATTTGTGACATTAGAAAGACATGAACTTTCCAACACTTCATGACTTGTACCACTAGATGGCAATCTTCTTGAGGTCTGATGAGAGTAGAACTTTAAAATAATCACTAGTGGGAGAGACAACAAAAATGACTAACAACAAAAGCAAAACAAAATATAAAGAAAATATGTAAATGAAATACATAGGTGAATTTTCATGAAACTACAAACAGTGAGATAAAATTCTTCCTGTGTATCATCCAATCTTAATATCTCCCATTCCAAATGAAAACTTACACAGAAGACATAAACCAAGCGCCTCACAGATTCTCCCCACACTAAGCAGAACATATATGAAAGGCGGCTAGTTTACTTCTAGTATCTAGTAGTCAATTCAGTCCTAGGCATCAGTAATATCTATAAACACAAGTGAAAAGCTAGCTCTTACTCTACCATGTGAACAAAAGGTTGCTTCAAAAAGAGAAACTTTATATACACTATACTAGAATTAAAATTAACTCAGACTAGAAACTATTTCCATATCTAACACACAAAGCTTAAAAAAAAAAATCAATGAAACAGAAGATGAAATAAGGAGAAAACAGGGTTACTCACCGTGGAGTAGTAACTGTTTCCTTTTCTGTGTGCGGCTTCCCCAGCAGAGCTGGGTAGTTTCCTAGAGGTGCCAAGAGAGGTTAGCTAGCCCTGCCCCTCATTGCATAAGCAACACATCCTTTCACATAGCAACGAAATGGTCTCACTCTTAGACCTGATGAATTTTTTTTTTTGAGTGAAAAGTTAGTAAAAGCTGAGATCCTAAGAATGATTTAATAGATATATCAGAGAAAGGGGTGCACAAAGAAGTATTTTGAGATGAAAAATGGTGACTCCTCTACCTTGAGTAACCCTGTTTTTAAAATGTTAGTTTTTTTGTTTTGTTTTTGCATCTTCTGATAGTTGATTAGACCTAGTAGCAGAAAGGATTGAAAAGGCAAAATCTGACAATTTCAGACTTAAAGGCAAGTGTCCAAAATTCTTGTGTGACCCTGGAAAGACAATCCAGCTTCTAATCTACATCTGTGAAGGTAGAACTATGAGCATAAACTATATCACTAGAATTTCTCTTAAAACTAAATTAAAGGTTTCAACAGCAAGACAGGGAGATTCCAATTTCAGATTCAATTTTGAATTTAACAAAATTATTTTTAAAATTCAAATAACTTGAAATTATCCTGAACTAAAAATATTTTACCCCTAACTATCCTCAAGGACTCATAGCTTGACACCAGTTTATAGTAACTAAACACTGCTAAAGGCCCAAAAGTATGTGGATACCATTAATTAGATTATTTAAACTTAGGGTGTATCTTATTATTTGTCAGTCTCTATTCACACAGCACAGAAAATAGGTTCTCACATTCAGTAGCCATTTCCCTTATGAGATTAAAAACATCCCATACACTCTAGATTCTTAAAGAGCAACTCACACATAAACTACATTTCTAGTTTTTATCACCACAATTTTCCAGAAGACAAATACTATACTACAATATATACAGAAAGCAAATGTTACACTGAGCAATCTGGCTGATAATAATTATAGAAGCTAGAATAATTTATAGAATTTAGAGTTAATTTTAAAAACTGAATTGCTAGGTAGTTCCCCAAACTGGTCTGGTATTTCAGGAAATGAATCATGTGTCATTAATTCTACAGCCTAATTGTTATTAACTAGGAGGTATTGCCACGGGTATAAAAGCGTTACACTAAAGCAGCAGCACCATTCATCACAATTACACATGCTTTTCCTCCCATCTAGTGTATTTCCCTCTATTTCCTAGGGAATAAATTATGTCTTTAGTCAAGAGTTTTCTGGTCCTTCACCAGTCTGAAATTGACGTGCTGAGAATCTCTGTGAATGATGTGCTATAGATATATATTCCTTCTTCACAGTACGCAGTGTGACCTCATATTACAGTACAGAGCATCCATTTAAATTTAAAAGACTTTAGCAAGTACTGAAATGTATTTTATTAAGCATTTTAGAAATCCTGAAGACAGCCAGCCAGACATGGTGGCGCTTGCTTGTAATCTGGGAGCACTCAGGTAGACTGATGGGAGACTCTCAAATTAAAGCCTAGCCCAGGCAATCTAGCAAAACTGTCTCAAAATAAAACATTTTTTAAAGGAGAGGGGATATAATTAAGCACAAAAGTCCTTCTGGGTTCAATACCAAGTACCACAACAAAAAGTAAAATGAAATGAAATGTAAAAGCAGATTCACTATTTTGATACTTTTGTTGAGAATTTAACTTCTACGAAAATATCTTTTAAAAATTCTACTTTACGTAATTATTATCATGCATAAATGTACATAAACTATGAAGGACTTTAAAATAAGACAGATTTTTAAAAAGTAAAGTTAGCATTTTTTCTACATTTATTTATTTTTGGTACCAGGAACAAAAATCAAGACCTTGCTTGCACTTGCGAGGCAGACATCAGAACACTGAGCTAAATCCCTGGCTTCTACATTTATTCTTAATTAGAATATTTTTCTATTTTTATTCTATACTTAAACAATTATATTAAATATATTTTATATAATCTCATTATGCTTCATTATACAATTCTAGAACACAAAGTTTTCAGATAAACTTCGCCTTCCTTTTCAACTTTTCTGAGAAAATGCTAAGAAATTCCCAGTACCAATTTTATGGCTTATAATTTATTATAAGATAGACCATTTTATTATATAGCATTCAAAATATTTTATTCTTTTCTTCATTGAAAATGCGTCTCATCATATAAAAATAACTGGTTTTATAATAGCCAAACTAGGCACTTCTGTCATGATGAGTACTTGCTTCAATAGATAAGTATTTTTTCAATTCATTATTACACCACACATGAACTGCCAGGGAAACCTGTGAGCCTAATGATCCTTCAACACCAAAGTTTCTCTATTACAGAAGATACATATTTTTGGCCTTAAATAAACTACCACATTTAATGCACAACTTTAATTGTCAATACTTTCATAGAGAAATCCATTTTACTGACACACTTAATTTCTCAAGTATGCATGCCATAAAAAGATTAAGCTATTACCAAATAACACAAAGAAAAAGATCATGGGGGCAAAAAAGAATCAGGAAAAATTTGGTAGTCTTCACATTGTAAAATACTATTTAAAATCAATCCCTCTTAATAAAAATAAATTTCTGGTAAAATTGCTTTTTTATTCAATTATACAACTGATAAAACAAATGTTCTTTTAAAACAATTCAATAAGTTTCTTTGCCAACAACCCTTTTTCTCCTTCTTATACCTAATTAATAAATCTTAAGTTTTATGTATAAGAACGGTTTTTAGAGTAAAATAATTAGTAATGTGGAAGTAAAAATAATTATAGTAGTAAGAATTACAGCCCTAATCAATGGCTATCCGAAACCAAGTTGTATTTAGAAACTGTTTGAAGCTATTAAAGATTTCTATTATGAAATCAGCAAGTAAGTCTCTACCTTTTGGTTTCTGAGAGGCAAGGAGTTACTCACTCTTTTTTTTTTTTTGAGATAGGGTCTCACTTTTGTAATTCAAGCTGACCCTGACCTCAGCCTCAAACATCACAGGAATCTTCCAGCTTCTGCCTCCCAAGTGCTGGGATCACAGGCAACAGCCACCATACCTAGCACTGTGATATGTGGTACTGATTGCTACTAGGTGAGCCTCCATGCCCAGGTTTGTTGTATGTGGTTACTGGGATTGAAACCCTGGCCCTTGCGCTTGCAAGACAGGTGCAAGAACCACTGAGCTAAATTCCTGGCCCAACTTACTCATTTTTATTTGTTCCTTAACTTGCTCAGTGAAAAAAATGCTGGGAGGAAAAATTCCAACCAACATCTATTTACTTATTAACTAAGCTAATATCACATACTGAAATCAAGCTGATTTCATTATATCTCATCTTCTTAAACTGAAGTACAAATACTGGATCAAACTGAGACATTCATTCAAACTAATATACAGGAAGCCACTTAAATAATAAAAGCAACTTGATAGACCTAAAAAGTTCATAATGGATAATACTGAAGAAATTTTTACTAAGAAACAATTCTTTTTTTTAACAGACAGTGCAGGTAAAGGGAAATTTTTTTTTTATTTTTTAGAAAAGACATCCTAAAATTCAATAAACTAGTAGATGAATTTAGTATCTTCACACTGTGATTTTTGAACTGATAACATCTGAAATTATCTTCAGTAACATAAAAATCTGAAAATGCCCTTTAAAAAGTTAATTTGAGCCTTAAGTATTTTTCACCTAACAATTACAAATAAAAAAGGTTAAAGTGATGCAGAAATGATAGAAATACCAATACCAGTAACTCATTAAGTGGTAAAACTTCAATGTATGCCGGATGTCCAAACAGTAAAAAGTGTCAGGTAGTTATTTTTACTTACAAGTTAGTAACTGGCTCTCCCTTCAATGGAGGTAGAAGATTCCCTGAGCCAATTAAACAGTTGTGCACTATAGTCAGACTCTGCAGAATATCGTCTCTAGACAGGGTAAAAGAAGACATTGTAAAAGATTATTGACTCTCAATTTACCAAGATTTGTCATGTCCTGGGTGAAATACAGTGTCAAATGGGAAAATATACAATTACATCTTCAATTTATCAACTCAAGTTCAGTTTATTAACTTAATTAATAGCTTAGTATAATTAGGTTGGGAGTATAGCTCAATGATACAGTGTTTGCCTAACATGCACAAGGCCCTGTGTTCAATTCCCAGCACTGCAATAAGAAAAAAAAAAAAAAAAAGTATAGGGCTAGGGATTTAGCTCAGTGGTTCTAGCACCTGCCCCGCAAGTACAAGGTGCCTTGGGGGTCAGGGATTTAGCTCAAGTGGCACCACGCCTACCTTGGAGGCACAAGGGCCTGAGTTTGACACCCCCCCCCAAAAAAGGTATAGTATAATTAAAACATTATTTATTGCATATTTATATTAAAACATACTTATTTCCATTTAAACAGGCTCCAAATAATCAAAAGGAAAAATACTTTTTATCAGGTAATTCTTAGTTATCTCTATCATGGATTATCTTTCTGCTTATAATAATGAGAAGTACTACAATAAAAGCTTCCAGCATATTCCAACTTTAAAAATGAAACTAGCTAAATGTTTGCTTCTGAAGTTCAGTTTAATATACTATGGTATATAACTGACGTTAGATTTCTTCATCTAAATGCACTTTTTAATATGCACGTGAAAGATTTTTGGAGTTTGACACATAAGTAATTTTACTACTATTTTAGAGTTTTCAAATATTAAAACAAAAGCCTAATGATCTCAAAATAAGTTGCTTGTTAAATACTTTTGGAAGTAGAAAAAATGGCCTCATGAAGTATTTTTTTAAATAATAAGAACGTGGGTTATTAAAAAGAAATAACCGCACTGCACCGGTTAAAGGGCACTTCCTTTCAAACAGCACACACCTATACACATTTCCAAAAGAAAAAATTGAAACTGCTAAGTAAAAAGGTTTCCAGAAACCTCTGGTAAAAAGGTTTACCAGAAACTAGTAAGTTTTCCTTTTTAAAATGTTTAAATTTTGCTAAATTTCTGTCCTACTACATTACATGGTTTTTTAAATGTACATTTACTCAGATTTTCCAAGCACACATTAAAAATGAGTGCATAAAAATGCATTAAAAAAAAGCACAAGTACTTCTTTAGTCTGCTTCTGGATCTGAATAATACTGATTACAAAAGAGAACTAACCTAGACATTTCAAGTTCTCCATCCCCACAATGCTGCAATCTCATGAGCTCAGGTTGAAGAAAGGAGTCCAAGAGATAGAAGGCAAAAGATACTTCTTCTGAAGAAGGAACATGCCATTGGATTCCCAGATTCCACAAGTCCCCAGGTTTACCCCAGTCCTAGAAAAGATGGACATTTGTTCACCAAGTTGAGAAGCTGAAAAAACAAGTCATGAACAAACAAAAACACACGCAATTTAACAGGCTTAAAAGTAATGTAGAAATAATTTAAAGCTAAGCAAATAATATACAAAGTAGTGACCTAAAAACCAATTGCGCTTTCATTATCAATCCTGAAAAAAATTCTCTCTACAGAGTCACTCAGTATGAGTCTACTTTAAGACCAAACCTGTCTCTGTGTAGACAATGAGTTTCACAATAAAATTCCAGAAAACTATGGTTATGACATACTGTTTCATGCATAAATAGAAAATAGGAGTATTAGATCCAAGTAACACGACACAGCCCAAGTTTAATACATTCCAGTAATGATTTTAATAACTTCTTTTTAAAAACTAACATCTACACACACACACGCACACACACACACACACACACGCACAACCAAATATTCTGAACCCCTTAGAAAAAGAAGCCAACATATTCTTCAGTTCTAAAGTATTTAAAATGCTTGCCTTGATAGGAAAGTATTCAGAAGGAGGCTTATCAAAGCCCCCTGGCACACTGCAGTATTCTGTAGGGTAGATAAGCGTAGTAGAACGAAGAAGATGATGCAAAAGGTTACAAGACAGAGTGTAACCCTGCTTACAGGTTAAATGTAGGGTTCTTTGGAGAATCTTAACAAGCTGCTCCCTATAAAAAAGCAACTTCTTCCCATCCACTCGAGTAATCTAAACAGGATAAAAAGATAGTTCAAGACATTTTGGTTAAAAGGTTAAAAATCAATAATGCAGAGTTCAATGTCTGGCCACTAATATAGTTAAAGAGACAAAATTCACTTAAATTTCTGAACTGTTTCATAAAGGAACTCAAAGTTTGATTGCTGAGCACATTTAAAATAAAGGAATTGTTGTCAAAAAGGGCTAAATTTCAAAAATGTTACATTTTCATGGTATTATTTTCTTACAAAGATTTTACAATACCTCAGACAAAAGCTGAAGATTCCATAGTAACTCCTTGTCTAGCTCTTCATCGTTCAATACATCATCATCTAAAAATGCCAAAATAGTATCAGGATGAAAAAAATCCATGTATCCAACTAAATATATCATTTAAGAACATTTCTACTTAGTATTTCTATTAACTGAGAAAATCTGCTTCAGGAATACTTTTCGTTTCTTCCTCATGAAGGTAAACCTGTTTCAAAAGGAAGTAAAACAGGTTTCTAAAAATAAACTAAGACTCCCAAAACAACTTTTTTTTATTTTTGTTTTTATTTATTTCATTTTTGAGAGAAGGTCTTGCTTCAGGCTGGCCCTGAATTTACTATGTAGCCCAGGCTAGCCTCAATCTCAGCAATCTTGCTGCCTCTGCCTCCCAAGTGCCGGAATTACAGGTGTGAGCCGCCAGCACAGCATTGTGCTATGTGGTTATCGAGTGCAGGGCATACAAGCATGAGTCACCATGCCCAGCACTGTGGTACGTGATTACTGGAGATCAAACCCAGTACCTTGTGCTTGCCAGGCAGACAATGGAACCAGTGAGGTAAAATCCCAGCCCAATAATTGGTGTTTTTGAAAGTAACTTCTACTAACTATTGCAAGAAAATATTAAGTAAAAATTTCTAAGCTATCTGCCAACTGGGCATATTTCTGGGAAATGAGGGGGAGGAGAGAATCCTTCTTGAAAACAAAAAGTAAAATACTACATAACTCAGTGAAACTCTAAAATTATAAAGAGAGAATATGATCTTTTTTATGACTTACTCATTGTAAGCTGAGTTATAATACTACAGCAGTGAGGAACAAACAGCTTCAAAGCCTCTTCTGGGCAGCACTAAAAATATAATTGTATAAATAAGCGTGGAAAGGCAGATATTTTCAGTCACAAAAACACACCAGCAGTGTTTAGTGGCAAATAAGCTACAAGTGGCTATGGAAACAATGGTGTATTTTAAGTGTAACAAGCACTTCTGAAATAATTAAACCTACAATTCTGCTACTTTATTGAGTCATTAATTTATTGGTTCAAAAATTTAAAACTTACCTTCACAGCAGCACGACACATATCTGCCACCATGCGGCCTGCTACTCTCGTTTCAAATATATGTGAGATAGAAAAATTAAAAACTTTCTGAAGGGCCACCTGTTAAGGAATAAAAAAAAGTCCCTAATCGGCATTTTTAGAAAACTGAATGTGTAACATAAAAGAAAATAATAGATGTATTCAAATTAAATAAGATTTTACTTTCTACAGAAATATTCCATACAAAATTACAGCTGCTACAAGAAAATGGAATTTAATTACCTAGATAATTAATTTCAAGAGAATAAGAGAAATTTTTAGAATATCTAACATTTATAATTTGTCGTTCCAGCAACTACAAACCTTACAGAATTTTATCCCTACTCTTGAAAAGACTTGAAACAGTCTAATTTTACAATCACAGAATTCTGTTTTGGTTTTTTTTGTTTTTTTTTTTAGGATTTTTGAGACAGGGTCTCGCTTTGTAGTTCAGGCTGGCCCTGAGCTTAGCCTCAAACTCACATCGCAGCAATCCTCCTGCCTCTGGCTCCCAAGTGCTGGGATGACAGGCGTGAACCACCACGCCCGGCACTGTGCTATGTGGTACTGGTTGCTGCTGGGTGTGGGTCTCCACGCCCAGTATTGTTAGCCCAGTATTGCTATGTGGTTACTGGGGATCGAACCCAGGTCCTTGCGCTTGCAAGACTGGCGCCGGAACCACTGAGCTGTATCCCCGGCCCTGCAATCACAGAATTCTAACTTGTTTGCTAAGTGAAGAAATGAGTTCTAACTTTGAATCAACCATGTCAAAAAACTATGAACAGCTCCTCTAGGTTTAACAAGATGATTTCTTTTCTTTCAACATAATCTTAGTCACTACCCTGTCTTATGCAGGAAAGTAGCATATCCTTTCACCCAAGAGGACCACTGTTAAATGGCAATAATTTCTGATGAAAGGAGAAGAAAAAAACTGAAATAAAGAGCAGTTTTAAGGATCTCACTGGACATAGACACCGGTCAGCATCAAGTAAGGAAATGTCTATCAAATGCCTTACATGGACCACTCTTCCTCATCCTCAACAGCCAGATCATTACTTAATTTTTGTCAAATGACTGCATAAAAAATGTCTAAAACTTTTCTTTTTTGAAGTCTGCTTTTGTTATATATGGTAGTAATGGTCTAAAAACGTTTTGTGAATGTTGAACTAGCAAATAACGAGCCACTGCTTCTAAGCAAAATACAGGATTACATCACCGAGCATTTGGTCACATGAACAACCAGTTAATAAATAATTCTGTTTTAAGGTTTTTTTTTTTTTGTTTATAGACACATATAATATATACTGTTGGTTTGTTAACATCAAGTTCATAGTCAACAGCTATATAACTCATATCTGTTGGAACTTACTTAAGATGTTTCTCCATTACACACAATAAAGCTCTTTAATGTTCAGTGAACATTAGACCATACTTAAGCATGATATTCATAGGAAGTAAGTGAAATTAAATTTTAAAACATCAAATAAAAGGTCAGAGGTTAGATTTTTCACAGCAATGTTTTCTTACCATAAATATTTCTTTGGAACATTGTGTAAGGATTGTACTAAATGTAGAGGACAAGCCTAGTTCCACCAAGCTCTCCAAATGAGTCATTTTCTCAGTTTCTGTCTCTTCTCTTGTTTGCTCCAATGTGCTACTTTCTATAAGTCCAAAGCATCTAAATAATCCAAACAAAATATAACTTTAGACTCTAAGCATTGCTTTAAGGTTTTTGATATTGATCAGTTAAGTCTTTCTTGTTATGATTGTTCAGGTGACAACTACTGAATTTGCACATATTTCAAATCAATTTCTGTATTTAACTTATAAGCAGCCACATAAGGGTTAACATGCAGAAAGAAACTAAAGTTTTTAGGATGAGATGATCTCTTTTATTTCTTCTTGGGTATCAGAGAAAGTACAGACCTGGCCTCTAGCTCACCTGTCCATAAACTGTAAGACAAAATCCTCAAATTCAGCTGTGGCCGAACAAAGTTCTCGTTCCACCTACAACATGCCATTATAAAGAAAAGTTACAAATAGCTTTTGATTTTTTTTCCACTAAACTAACACTCAATTATTCCTACCAAAGAGATTTAACAATAAATGAATATAGTGAATAATGTAAGAAACAAGATCATAATCACATCTTGACTTAAAACAATTTAGTTTAGTACTTCTTGGGAATCAAAATAAATAAAGTATTTTAAAAGGGCCAAAATAGAAGTCAAGCAGCCAACCTGTTAAAGACTGTTAGAACGATGTCTCGGGACAGGGATGTAGATCAGCAGCACTGTGCCTGCTTGGAAAGCACAGGGTCCTGAGCTGGATCCGGGGTGTGTGTGTGTGT
>PVIR01017738.1:6912-17866 GCA_004026965.1 Petromus typicus | reverse complement strand
CCTAACAAAGCACTGAGAACTGACGAAAACTAAAAACACACCTAGGTGACAGTTACTAACAGAAATCATCTATTTTCAAACCACTTCCTATGGTGAGTGCTATACACACTATCTCACTATTTATACCATTCGGGCATTTTACTTTACAGAACCAATCCACAGTTGTTTTAAACTATCAAATACTACTATGCATACACAGTAAGAATCAGAACTTTCAGTTAATCCTTTCTAACCAAGAAACATGCTTACTTGGGTGAGATCATTTCTTTCTTGTAGTACAGATGAACAATCTACTAAAGGCACCAGAGTAGAAAATGTTGCTATAAACTGGAATGTGATCTGTGAGAAAAGGCAATTTTCAACATGAATTAGAAGTTCAAAAAGGCTCTGAAAATTAACTACCTGGAACTTTAGTAATGAAATTATAGAAAAAAACTTCTCCAGTCTTTCATTAATGAGAAATTACTTTGTCTCCCACAAAGCCTTGTAACATTAACTAAAGGTACGTAGGAAATGCTCAAGCAGATGCTAGAGAGCAGGAAATAGGCAAGATGAGTGAAGTGGTGAATTGGGACATGTGTCTAATCAGGACATATGTCTAATTAGCAACTGGAATTTTATATCCTATAACTTTTCAGTACATTCCCTTATTTCCAGGAAAAATAGTAAATACATAATAAGATTTAAAACAACATAGGATTAGGACTAGGGATCTAGCTTCATGGTAGAGAGCTTGCCTAGCACTTGGGCTAGTCAATTATGGCACAGCAACAAAATTATGACCATTTAAATATATACAGGTTATAGCAAATTACATTTAAAAGACATTATACAGATGACTTGCCCACAAATTAAGTTTAGGCATCCATGTTCTACTATGTCATCATTAATAGATTTTACATTAAACTGTATTCTAAAAGAAATATCAGAGATGTTCACTTATGTGATTATAAATTAATGATAGAAAAAAATCACCAATATGCTCACCATGCATTTACTAAAGTCATTTGGATCCACCCCAGGCAATGCTCTCATCAACAGAGGTAGCATGTGTGTTGGCCCTTCAGGAAACCATCTGCCTCCTGATACCAAACTTCGGGCTACTCCAATTACACAACTTAGAGTAGCTGTGAGCTGGTGAGGTTCTGTTAATGTCTCTAATGCTGGATATGTTCTATGGTTTGAAAACAGAATTTTACAATGTTAAATACACCAAATCTACATGCTGTAGTTTGACTCAGAGCAGAAGATTTGCTATCAAAGTTAACAAAATTACATAGATAAAATACAAAATGCTACGTTTCCCCAATTCCCTCTTTTCATAAATTCCACAGTGAAAATGGACAACAATTGGTAGATTTTGCTTTGTTTTGCCACCTTTTTTGAGATATCATCTTACTATGGAGTTCAGGCTGTCTTTGAACTCAGTACGCAGCCCAGGCTGGCCCCTAACTTTCTGTGATCCTCCTTCCTTGTCCTCCCAAATGTTGGGATTACAGGCCTGTGCCACCTCACTTTGTTGTTTCAGCCATTTATTTTATTTTATTTTTAAATTTTATTTATTTATTTATTTATTTTTTTTTTTGGAGACAGGGTCTCGCTTTGTAGTTCAGGCTGGCCCTGAGCTCAGCCTCCACCTCACATCACAGCAATCCTCCTGCCTCTGCCTCCCCAGTGCTGGGATTACAGGTGTAAGCCACCACGCCCCGCACTGTGGTATGTGGTACTGATTGCTGCTGGGTGTGAGTCTCCACATCCAGTATTAGTATGTGGTTAACCAGGACGAACCCAGGTCCTTGCGCTTGCAAGACAGGCGCCAGAACCACTGAGCTAAATCCCTGGCCCCTGTTCCAGCCATTTTAATCCATGTTAATCTAACGGTTTACTGGTTATTAAAGTTAAGAAATAATAAATTATAAATACTCAAGACAAAACCAAAAATAAAAATTGAAAGTACTCCTTATTCTTTTTACAGAAAAAACAAACTGGTCTATCCCATTTTATACTTTTTAAAAGATTTGTAATTGAAAATGAAAATTAGTTATATAAAATATGAGAATATTCATGACAACGGTCTGAATAATCTGTGGGGAATATGACAACAATTTTTGATCATTTAGTATTTAAGGGCCAACAAACTTCATTCTGATTCAGTGATTTCACTTCTAAGTGCCTATTTTACAGGTGGGAATCTAAAATGCAGTGATTTTAAATTCCATGTAGGCAGAAAAGATAGACTTAGGGGAAATTTCACATGTATTGAGAAAAGGGTGTACCAAGTTTGAATAATAAAGAAAATACCACACATTTGGGAGATATGAAATTGTAAAAATTTATTTTCTACATTTTAAATGTAAAATTATTTTAATTTTAGACTGGGCCTTGCTATTTTACCTAGGACAGCTTCAAACCCTTGGGTATAAAGTGTCTTTCTTCCTTAGTCTTTTAAGCAGCTGGGATGACAGGTGTATACTAGTGTACCTACATTTTAAGTTTTTAAGAAAGTTTTGCTTTTATAAATGGAAAAAAAATCTTACATATTGGTCAAGGCATACCATTCACTATGTTGATACAATTTTGTCCAAGAACTAAGGCCTAAGGAAATACGTGGTGGGTATACACATGCAATTATAAACTTTGTTCGTTCTACAAAAAATTTCTCACTATTCATAATTAATCAGCTGGAAAATTACAGAAATAAAGCAAAACAAAGGAAAAACAAAGATTAAAAATGCCAATCTTCAAAATTTTAGCTATGCTTATTTATCTGCTAGAGTCCCTCCTCCCCAGGGAACTCAAAGGAACTGCTCACTCATTATTAGCTTTGACTACTCAACAACACTAGGAGGTTTTAAAAAAGGGCAAACTGCCTAACTTTCCCTTATAATTAATGCTTTATATGTTAAAAAAGAGCTGCTTTCCCCAAATGAACATGAATAATACTTATCCTCTATCAACAGAGAGACAGACGACAGGATTCTTCTATAAATGACCTTGAACAAATAAAACTCAACTGCTAGATTATTCTGGGCCCCCAAAACTATTAACATTTTCCTTCTACTTTGACAATGACATTTACAGAGAAAGTTTTAAGATTCATGTTCTAGCATCAGCACAGCAAAGACAAACCAGAAAGTTGAAGAAATCTGCTCCTGAATATTCAAAAAACTGTCTCTGTCTCAGGATTCACTATTTTGCACTGTGGATAGGGTAGTAGAGGGCTATTTTAGATACTTGCAACATACAAAACAAAGTGCAATAAAGTTTACAATGTGAAAACAATACAGACTATACTATAACTGCACAATACATAAATCTTTTCTGTGTTACCTGTTCACTATCATATACTCATAAATCTTCACTTATGAACAAAAATCTGGGTAACTGTTATGCCCAAATAACCCAAATGCTTGTTATCCACTGAGTTTTAATTTTTTCTCTCTAAAGTATCTTTTTTTTTGGTTTGTTTTTTTATTCTTTTTTTTGAGACAGGGTCTTGCTTTGTGGTTCAGGCTGGCCTGAGCTCAGCCTCAAACTCACATCACAGCAATCCTCCTGCCTCTGCTTCCCGAGTGCTGGGATTACAGGCGTGAGCCACCATGACCGGCACTGTGCTATGTGGTACTGACTGCTGCTGGGCGTGAGTCTCCACACCCAGTATAGTATGTGGTCACTGGGAATCGAACCTGGGTCCTTGCGCTTGCAAGACAGGCCTCGGAACCACTGAGCTAAAACCCCAGCCCCTCTCTCTCTAAAATATCTTAACCAAGTTCCCAATCAAATTAAAATGTCTTGCTTCTTCCCCTCTAAAAACAGACTACTTAAGCACCGGAAATGTAGAACAGGTACCACAGAGGAAAAAAAAAGAACCAAGCAGAGCAGAAAAGAAAGAACACATAACAAGAACAACTTTCCATGAGACATGTAAAGCTACACTTACCTTTCAAGTACAGGAGGTATTACTAACTCAGGCCTCATGAGTGCAAGATTCTGCAGAGCCTGTGCTGCTTCTAGACTACCAGTTTTGCTAAACATAGCCAAGAGGACAGGCTGAATAATGCATTGTACAAAGTCTGTAACATCTTGATCAGTAAGCTTATGGCTATCAGGCACAGGAGTTAACCAAGAGGGCTTCTTGTATCTTTCACGATGCAATCTTCTAACAACACTGTTTGGCAACCTCTGTAGGAGTTTCATTAACTTGCTCTGGGGACACAAAACAAAAAGTTCTAGGTAGTTTCAACTTTCCCATATTGATATTTATGGCTTCTTTCTACTCAATGAATCATTTTTAATTCAGGTTTAATGGCTTGTGCCTATAACACTACCACTTTAGAAGGCTAAAGCAGGAGAATATTAAGTTTGCTCTGTAGGACACCTGACAAGTTCAAGGCCATCCTGGCCTATTAAGCAATACCCTATCTTAAAAAATATAAAATGAGATAATTTTCAAAGACTAATGACTCTAAATACAAAATTCCACACAGCACTACACAAAATACAATGCTATTACCAATTATTATGAACATGAGATTCAAATTCTAGTTTTAAAATTTTGTAACACCACATAAATTTTTTATTACAAGGAAATAACCATAATTAAAAGACCTGAACATCACAAAATTGTTCTATATTTTTGTGGCCTTTTGTTTTATTTTTTGAGATAGGAGCTTGCCTGGTAATTCAGGCTTTAAACTCACTATGTAGCCCAGGCTGGTCTTGAACTCTTGGCAATTCTCCTGCCTCAGCCTTCTGAGTGCTGGGATTACAGGTGTGCACCACTATGGACAACAACATGGCATTTCTGTTAATGTTTTGTTGCCAAATGCAGTATTTTGTCACTAGTTACCACAACAGCTTACATGTCCTACAATGGTAACTTAATCACATAAACCCAAACATCTATGACACACTGAAAGTGTTATTACACATTACATAATAGGCAACAGTTAAAGCCAATCATATCTTTAAATTGTCAAGCACAGTACAAAATGAACATAACTCACCAGCCAGCGCCCATTATTTGAAGGATGGTAAAATGATGTGATGCTGTTAAACAAACCAGACAAATGTCTTTGCACTAGTTTACTTGGTCCACCCTGTCCAGATAAAAGAGTAAAAATGTCAGTTCTACATTACACTACATTCTATTACACTAGAAATAAAGGGGTCAATAGACCCAGGCCTACACATAAATCTCTTGACAGTTCACTTTCAATCGGCTCACAGCCCAATTCTACCTCTGAGAGTCAAACCTAACCCCCAATGAACTTCACACAAATCAATTGAAGACATTCTATTAAAAATAAGAGCAACTTCATGAGTCAAATCGTAAAATTTAAAAGGTATCTTTCAACTTAGGACAACAAGATTTCAGTGCTCTGAAGTCAAATTCATGGATAGTAAAATTTAACACTGAGACGATCATCTTAACCAGGAAAGGTAGTCGCAGGCACTCCAGCATTCTTTAAATGACTGAGTCATCACATGAAAATGGAGAGAAATTTACACAAATGAATTTGGATATTTCATGATTATTTCTAAATGTTTTAAACAACCAAACTTGTCATATTGCTGGGTGTGGTGGTGCACACCTGTCATCCCAGCACTTGGGAGGCCAAGGCAGGAGAATCGCCATAAGTTCAAGGCCAGCGTAGTTGGTTCACTGTGGGTTCACAGTGAGTTCAAAGCCAGCCTGAACTACATAAAAGCAAAAACAACAAAAAACTTGTTATTCCCACCCACATTTTCACTTGAAAGAATTTTAATTTAAAAAAAAAAGTGGCTAGGGATGTAGCTCAGTGGTTTCTTGCCTGCTTGGCAAGTGTGAAGTCCTGAGTTCAATGCTTGGTATCAGGAAAAAAAGAATTATTTTTAAAAAATCTACTGCCAATACATACATAAATAGACAGACAGACAGACAGACAGACCCTGGGTAGAAAGAAAAACGGTAGCTTTCACCTATCACTATCCAATTTTATGCCCCCCCCAATGAACCTCAACTTATTGCCTATGTAAAGTAGTAAAGCTGTAAATTTTTGTTGTTGTTCAAACTGGAATATCAGGGGGGAAAATGAGATTATCCCTTCTATTTAATAATGAAACAGCAAAAACATGAGGAGCTCAAATTTTCTGCTGTAAACTTAGAAAAATCACCCACAGGCAAAAACCAAAAAGAAATGATAGGCCAGAGAAATTACAATACAAATTTTTAATACTACGTTTGAGAGACGACATCAAAATGTTTTGATGATCAAAATCTACACTTACACACTTTTTCTTCCTTCATTGGTAACATAAAACATTCACATTCCTTCACATTTCTTCCTTTACTGCAGGTGACTTCGTCAAGAAGTGTGTTTGGTATAATGTTTTATGGAGTTTCTAAGCATATCCAAAGACTCTGATTTCTAATTCTACCTCAGGAAAATTCTTTCATCTACAAGTTTGTTTCTCGTCTATAAAAGTGTTACACATTCTTACTTGCTCAAAATTATAAACATTTAATTGTACTTTTAAGTTTCATTGATTAGTTAGACCTATAAATGGTAGATTACAACTATATTCTATATTCAATAAACATGAACATACTATACCAGAAAATATTCAGGAATTTCAACACAAGACAGGCCCTGAGTTCAATCTCTACCACCACAGGAAAAAGGAGAAAAAGGAAGAAGAAAGGTGGGGGCAACAAAAGAAAAACTCTAAAAACCCATTAACTAACTAGCTGCTAACGTAGTCTTGGATTTTTGTGAAGTAAAGACAAAACAAAGAGGAACTATATAAAACAGACAAAAGGTATTACAAACCATCATGGCAGTGACCCAGATCACGGCATGCCCTATATCATAGGCATTTGTTAAAAATCTTGGAACTAATACTTGACTGCTTCCCACTGGGAGGTTCAGACTTCTCAGTATTCTTGTAAATATCTTTAGAAAGAAAACAAAAATTCACTTCTGTCACATATTATTTTTAATATATTCTCAATTTTATCATCTTAAGCAAAATTATAATTAGTAATCTGCTTCTTTTAAAATTACATAAAGATTACTATAAAAATGATCTCTGAAAGTATATGCATTAGAACAATTCTTTAAAAGTCATATATTTGCTTCAGTTTTCAAAAATTACAAAAAAAGAAAAACCAAGTAAGTAAATAAATAAAAATCACATATATGACACACTTAGGTCACAGGCACATGAATATGAAGCAGCGATGTCCATGTATCTAAAAACAAACTAGAGCTACGTACAGTCAAACAAAAAAAGGCAAAATGTAGGCAGTGTAGTTAGACCTAAAATTTTCTGCCTCTCTAAACCCATAGAAATGATTTGCCCAAGTACAAACATCTTTTGATTACTTTCTCTCTCAAAAATCTTGATGTCACCTTTTCCCTAAGTACTACCTCCTTTTTTGAGTCAGTAATTATCTAATGTAATTAAATTTCTATTTTCTATTTATCTTTACTGAGAGCTCCAAAGATGTGAAAAGTGATCTCTCCTCCTTAACGAGCCTTTGATAGGCAAAAGCAGAGGAGCACAGCACAAGCAAGGCCACAGGCTGCTCCCAGCCCTGCAGTGTCAGAGTGGGGATCTCCTACTCCCACTCCTTTGGAAAGCTCTGGGACTAATTCTACTGCAAGTGAAATAATACTGAATACAAACTGGCTTTATTTATTCTGGAAAAATATATATTGATAAAAAAAAAATGGATGTCCCTCTAGAGTAGTAATCAAATATAATATACAAAAATTTACTAAAAGATATGAATGTGTGCTGCTCAGAATGATCATTATGGCTAGTCCACATCAGATGTTGCCCTCAAAGCATTATGCTTTTCCAGAGGTGGTTGACAGTGGACTGATGCATGGTGGGGCTTGGCTGGAGGGCCCCGTGGCTACGGTAGACAACAGCAGCCAAGAGGATGCTGTTAAGGTCCCTTGATGCATTGGCTGTCATGTACCACCATGAATTGTTGCCCCGTCTGCCTTGAAGCCAGCAAAGATTACACAGCCTCTACAAACTGTGAACTGAATAAACCTGTTCCCCCTTTACCTATGGGTGTTGGGTATTTTGTCTTAGCAATGAGAGAAAAGTAACTAAGACAATTACATTCTTAGTACTTCTCATTTACACCCTTAAGAGTTTGTGCCCTGGATTAAAAAAACCAAATATTTATGACTCTTTGTAGGTCTAGTCACCTTCTGAAAATAACTAATCCACCTCTACATTTATACATGTTTTTACTAATAACCAAAAAAATGTTCGTGGCTACTAGCATGAGCATACAAAAAAACACTGATATACAGTTGATGTTGATGTCAGTATTGTTATACATTATGTTCAAATGTTTTAAATTACCTTTGGTACATATGGATCCCAATCGATGTACCCTATATTATCTGTAGCCAATCGAGCAAAGAGATTTACAAGTTGCTGAAAGTGAGAAAAACAAAAAGAGAGAAAGACAAAGTTAAATAGATACATTTGGTTTGTTTCTTGACAGGGTTTCACTATGTAGTCCAGGCTGGTCTCAAAATCATGCAGATCCTCCTGCCTCAGCCTTTGGAGTGCTAGGATTATAGGTGTGTGCTGCCTTACCCAGCAATTTACCTGTGGTTATTTTCAATGCCGTGGGCATACCTTTTATTTACTTGGGGTTTTTTTTAGGATTTATTTGTACAACTTAATGTTAACATATAATTTATACCTTAGATTTTTAAAGACTCCCCAAACTTAAGCTCTGATTTATGTTACAAATTTAAAATGAACTGTACCTAAAATACTGATGAAAATGAAAATGATAGGGCCACTGCCCGCCTTCCAAGTATAAGGTTGTTAAAGTCAGGAGTTCAATCCCCAGTACGACCCACACACACAAACGGGACTAGACATCAAGCACAAAGCAAAAGGTAACTTTAAACCAATAAATATATAAAAAAACAACTGCCATGTATTTTGTATCATGTAGTGTGGGTACCAATAAGTCTTACGTTTCACACATTTCACAATATATGTCTGAATTCAGAGAATGATAGCACCGAAACTGTTAGAAAATAGTACATAAAATGAAAAAGAATTAACTGTAGCATTGTTAACAGCAATCCTAAGTAGCTGCAGTTACTTATCAAATGATTTACTCGTCTCCAAATTTAAAAGTATAGGAGAAAAAAAATGGTATACTCACCCCCTCCCATTGTGGGAGATTTTGCACTGAAACCCAAAGGCCAATTAATTCATCAAACCAAAGTCTGAAGAAGAAAAATGTTGTTAGGAATACCAAGTGACTATAGAAAGTGCCTCAAAGCCAAGGGTTCTTTGTACTTCTAAATCTATTATTCTTACTGGTAACTACATAACCTAGGGAAATAAATACTGATAATTACAAACTTGGTGGAACAAACGTATTTCTTGTCTGAATATTCCCTTTCCAATTACTTATGCTGGAAAATGTGACCTAGTAAACATCTATTGCACTGTTCAGTTATTACTATCCACACCAATCTCATCCCCACTTAAAATTTCCTCCTACCTGTCGCTTGCCTTTCTTCTGTCTTCAATGTTTTCCTGTCACCATTTGTCCTCGGTCTCCCTTTCTTCCTCACCTGAAGCCCTCATTCTTAGCTTGTTATTCAACCATTACTCTTTATGATTTTATATTAAACTGTTACAGCCATCACACACTTTATAACTTATAAGAAATATAAATCAGGAAATTTAAAAAAGATCTTGCTTTACCAGTTGTACCTGTACTTCCTGCTACATTCTAGCATTTGTCAAGATATATATGTACTTACTTAAAACCTTTATGATGAAGTTCTGGAGGAAGGGAGGTAGGAAGAAATATTTCAAAATAAGTGATGGCCTTTTGCATTGTTACATCAAAAGGGCACATTAAAGGCCGCCATTCTTCTAACATTTCTGTTGTTGCATCTGCTGGAAAGTATCTTTAAAAAAAAAAAAAAAAGATTTCATGATTGTTGACTGTTTTATGAAACCAACATTAAGGATTACAAAAGGGGAAAGGGGGCCTCAAAAGCTTAACTCAAATGCTTGGGGCCCTTATGTGTCTAACATGTGTGAGTCCCTGTGAAATCCATGCACCATGAAGTAGAGGTTTCATAAGCTATATCACATACTATAGACATCAATTATGTCTATAATAAAGTCACTTTGACAAAAATAAAATACACAGACCAGATATGGTGGTAATGTCTGTAATCCCAGCACTCAGCAGGCTTATGATTCAGGTTTCCTCTTAAACCTCTTATCAGGGAGCATCTTATATCTTGAAAAAACACTTGCCCGACACTAAATAGGACAGCAGGTCAGCAATTAAGCCTCTAATTTATTAAGTAACATACTGAATAAATAAAACACATTACAAATATGGTGAAAAGAGTGTCCTTTCAAAAGGCTTCACTGCATCCAGAGCAGTTAATCTCAGACTACCCCACAACAACAACAAAAAATAGTTCAAGTATCTAAAATAAGAGTTTAATTTCTTTCTTTCTTTATTAGAGATTAAACTCTGTGCACCTGCACTGAACCACAACCTGAGCTTTCCTTCTCACTGTGTGAGATAGGACCTCACTTAGTCCAGACCAAGCTTGACCTTGCAATCTTCTTGCCTCACTGTACCAGTATGCTGGGATTATAGGCATGCACCACTATGCCTGACTCAGATTAATTTTTAATCTTAAGAGTAAAGTTAAATATTCTACTGAAAGAACTGCCACGCCCCCGCCGAATAAGGCGTGACAAAATAGGGACTGGGGTCCCGGGCGGAAGACCCCTGTGCTTGAGGCTTGAGGCTCCCCAGGCCTAGAGCCTGAGTTGAGTATGCTTCGCCAGGAGGCGCACAGTTAGCCCAACAGTATGTAAAAACAAGCCGCTTTCTCCCTTCTAAACTATTCTGTTTTTCCCTGTGAACTGTTCTGTGCTTTCT
>PVIR01017737.1:0-34445 GCA_004026965.1 Petromus typicus | reverse complement strand
TGGCAAATTTGTCTTTCCCACTCTGATTTGCAATGGCACTTTTATCATAATCTTAGTCAATCAATCTACCTCTTTCTACTCATCTCCCTCTATTTAGTTGATATTGAAGAGTCTTTTCTTCCACTCTATCCCAACTCATTTTTGTATATGAAGCTATTGTTTTCTAAATATTAATTTGACATCCTTTCATGTTACTTAATATTTTATTGTTCCCAGTACTTTATAATCTGTTATGTTGTTTTACTAAGACCTAATTATATCATCTGTATTTTGAGTAAATTACATGTCCATAGATAACCATTCATGTAATCTAGATTTTCAGGTTTATTTGTGCAGAGTTAAGTGAAGTAGACTATTTAGGATTCTTTTAATTTTTTTTTTAGCTCTGGTCATTTCTCATTTCTTTTTATCTATATTTGTGTTCTATTTTAAAACACTAAGTTAGCTAGTTATTTATTTTTAGAAGGATACAGCTTTTGTATTCACCAATTCTATTTTAACTCATTTACTTATAATTTATTAATTCTTTTGGTTTATGTTTCTTTCTCTAATATCCTATATTCTTTTCCCAACTTCTCTAATTCATTGCTGAATACATTTGTTTTTATCCTTCCCATTTTACCAAACTAAAATCCTGGAAGTAGTGGCCCACACACTAATGATCAAGTTCAAGGTCTTTTCCTCATCTGCATCATCTTGGAGTTCTGTATTCTTGGCTTGGCTAACCTTTGTTGGAAATTTCTTCAATACTTCTAGTTTTGCAGCATTTTAGATTAGGCTGTTCATTCTCCTCCACCTTCTTCTCCCACACCCTTCTCCCCTCCCTACCCTGTCATCCCGCTCATAAAGCTCTTCTTCTCAATATATATATATAATTATCCCACCATTCTGCTTTAAGTACTCCTTACTGGCAGCTCTGTGATTTCTTTTTTTTTAATTGAAATCTTTATTGGTACATTACATGTACACATCATAATTGCACTCCACAATGGAAGTGTTGTGATTTCTTACCCCTCCAGGTCTCTAACCCTATAGACGAGACTACTTCGATATTCATATCTTGCACTAGAAAAATGCTTCACCTTTTTAGCTTCAGACTTCCACTTTGAGAAGGCTTACCATAGAGTTCCACCCAGATACTCTTGGAATTTAAGCAGAAATCTTCACTCTCCCACTTCACCAAGCACAGTCCAACCCTGACTTCCCTACCTCAGCACATGACCATTATTTTGAGTAGATAAGCCCTGAAAACTCGGAGTCGCATATATGTCTTTATATTTTCATTTCTAGCATTCCACAGTGGTCAGATGTGGTCGGTGTAGGTTTCCCTTCAGGTTCCTTCCATACATTCATCACTTAACTTGAGCCAGTGCCTTCTTCTGACCGATGGTTTTCCCTCCATTTCCCAGTATGAGTATCTCCATGTCAGTCCATCATCAGCCCCTGGGCTCTGATGCACAGTTTCCCTGGCCCAGCCATTAAGTCTTCCACGGAGAGGCTCCGGTACCCACGGCTCCATTGTTACCCTCACTTGCTTTCTGTATTTCTGTTATTTAGGCTTTGGTTCATACTGTTATTTTCACTGAAATTTACCCAGTGAAGTTTCATTTAATCATCAAGTTCTATCTCATAGAAAAATCTTTCCTTGGGATTTTTCTTTCAGGTAATTCCTGAAATGCAAGAGAAATCTTTCCTTGGGTAGATTTTCCTGTTGCCTCTGAATTAACAGTGATTTCATCATCATTTAATCATGACCAATCTCTCCTGTGCTCTGAACTGTACTTACTCATTTATTCTCTTTTGAGTTCTGACAAGACTGAGTATCAGTGTCAGCTGTGGAATGTGTTCCAGAACCTTTACAATAAATGCTCACGTATTCATCAAATACTGAAGAATTTTGTAAAAAGTAGTAAAGAAAAAAAATAGAGTTCCTGAAGAACTGGGTCCAGCAAAACTTCTTATTGCTCTTCTGAATTCTAATGTGTGAGAGAGAAAGAAACTATTTTTCAGGCACTATAATTTAGGACGTCTTTATTATTAGTGGTTTAGGCTTTCAAACAAATACATGGGGAGCATAAATAAATAGATGATCCATTAATATATACAGAGGAAGGCTAATTTGTTTATTGATCTCTAGGAGTGTTCATAGGCTCTGTATAATAAACAAATGAATATCCAGGGATAACCCTGTTAGCTGGCATAAATTAGGGAGTTCCTCAGGGTCTAAGTCTATGCAACATGAGTAGACAGCAATTTGGTAGCTGGAGCAAGGATCCAACATGGAGTAGAGAGGGTCTTGACATATCTTTAACCAATAAAGTCCAATGGTGAGACTAAACTATAAATTGAGTTTGGAACAGAGTTGAAAAAGCCACAGTCTACCCATGCACACAACAACCTTGAAAAGTGACTCTGAAGGTTAGCTAAAACAGACAACAGAGATCATGGGCCCAGGACTTTGGTACTAGACTATGGCGAGTCATACAAATGTGCAGGAATGAATTGCGGCGTCACCCCTGCAGTTTCTGAAGTGCAAGAATTCTTGAAGCTTGACTGGGAGAAGTGCGGCTCTCTGTCTTGGTCTGAATACGAGGGGCTTGCAGGGACTGGGTGTCGACAGAGCAGATGTGCCAAGTCTGGGCCCGAGAGGAGCACCTGGGGGCTCATTCATAGAAAGGGCGCCAGAAACTGGTTCCTGCAGGGTCAAGGGTCCTTTCTAAAAATTTTTATGCTAGCCAAACACCATATTCATCTTCACCATGGGGGACTTGTACCTGTGCATGGTATCTCTTAGTTCTCCGTTTTGCCCATCCTTGCTGCTCTTTTCCTCCCTTCCTTATTTACAAAAGCTTTATTTCCATTTTTCCTTTTCATTCTCTTTTAAAAAATTTCTCATTCCCTTCTTCCTTTTCCCTATCCCTCTCCCCTGTTCTCTTTCCCATTTGAAAACGTTTTTCCTATTTCCCAATATCCTCCTTTTGCTCCCCATTTAACCCTTGTGTATCTCAACTAATAACAAGGTGAGTCTGGGGAAAAGGAATCCTTCTCCTATGTTGTGGAAGTGTCAATTGGTACAGTCACTATGGAAATCACTATGGAAATCCCTCAAAACTCCAAAACTAGAGGTTTCATTTGACTCAGCTATTTATTTACTTGCTGGGTATCTTTGAAAGAGTTAAAAGCATCGCACTACATCATCTCCACACCCTCCTGTCTCTAAGGTTCTGTAGCAGCCAGCATAATGATACTGTCACTGGACTGTGTCCGGGGCATCCCCTAAAGAGGATATAGAGACCTCAACTCAGCCGGGACAGGTTCTTAAAGTACTGTAGTAGAGCATTTCTGTATGCATCACTGGGAGATATAGCTGATTTATTGGGATGGGTTACAAAGTAAAAGAAAATAAGAAAGGCAGTTGAACAGATAGGTACATATCGAATCTTTTCTCTGGTATGAGAAAATGAAGATGTAAATGAGTCATAGAATTGTATGTTATATATTGTGAAATAGAAAATACTCAAAATAAAATAGGGTGAAGGGGAAAATAATGATATTATAACAAAAAAGAAAGGAAACAAATTTTATGTATATAGGGGGGTGGTAGGGTGGGTAGGGCTATGGGAAAAAATGACAATTAAGTTGTGTCTTATACTGGTACAAATCCCCATTATGGAGTGCAATCGTGATGCATGTATGTAATGTACCAATAAAGATTAAAACAAAAAAGAAAAAGAAAGGCAGTTGAGCATGGGGCACTGATGGAGGCACTGAGGGACAAGATCAAAACTGCCTGTTAGCAGAGTAATGACAGAGTAATGACAGTATTTATGGAGGAGCTGAGGTGGGCGGGGGCCTGGCTGATTCTTACCTTAGTTCTAGTTTTGCACTTTGGCTCCAGAGAAGTCTTTATTGCTGGAAGGAGCAGTCCAGGCTCCATGAGATGACTTTTTCTGCTGGAGGAGACTGACTTTGCAGTGGCTGTGCCGGAATTCAGCATGACTGTGGTTTAGAGCAGAAGTGTCAGTGATAAGTAGCTGTGGTGTGTGTGCCGTGGGTTTGCCACCACTGGTGTGGGCCAGTTACTAAGACTTAGGTGCCTGTGGTAGCTGAATGTTCTTGCCAATCTCTTAGAGGGATGTCCTCAGGTTAGAAGCGGATAAGATAAGTCATGTAAATTTGTCATTAATCAAACATATGTTGCTAGTTTTTAGACACGTTCCCTAAATGGTTGATCTGCTTATATTCAGGATAAGCAGGGATCTGACCCAAAATTTTAAGGTAAGAAAGGAGCTTTGGTCTGCTTTTAGTACCAGTTAGGTATCTGTATGCTCAAGTAAAGAGTCATGTGAAAATATGTTAAAGCAAAAGCAGTCTTTAAGTCCCTGACCACATCAGAAGAAAACACAGGTTTCTGTGTTTCCCATGCTTCTAATGAGTCACAGGTTAAGGGCCCGAGTACTGCTGCCCTTATTGCTATCCTGCTCTCTGTCTCATTATCATAAATTGATCTGGGACCAACTTTGCACAGCTTAGTCAGCATTCAACCTGGCATCGATCAACACTAGATTTCATCACTTCCAGAGCCTAATCTTGTCTGTTTTCCTGTCTTATCCTTTGAAATTTTTCCATATTCTCAGATTTTAGAGATACAGTGAGCAGTTCAATCAGCTGCCTGGCTTCCTCGGACCCAGCTCCGGCATAAACCCTTCTGACCAATCACTTGGAATTGCCGTCATCTACACCTGCCACCATGTTGTGGAAGCCATTTTATCCCGTCCCCTCAGACCACGTGTCTTAGCCATCCTTTCCCATAATGCCCATCACATAGTCAGTCTGGACTGGAGGACTCCTAGGGGCCCACTTACCTGTCCCTCAGAGTGCTTGCCCTCTAGTCTAGGGTGAGCTACCTTCCTCTCGCTCTGTCTGTCCTCCTCGAGCTGCCCCTCACAGTGGGCTACACAGGGCAATGCATCCACTAACACCTCCTGGAACAGCAAGCCAGAGGGGACTGGCTCCCAACTGTACCATTTCTTTCCTGATTATTCTGTGTTTTTTGTATAAGCTCAGCAGAAACTGTTCTTTGAGAAGAATGAATTTTTCTTTCCCATTGTTCCTTTCCTTATTTTTCCTTTGTTGCCAGTTTCTACATTGCATCTCTCTAGCTCTTGGGTAGGGTATAGAGATATCCAGGACGGGTCTAAGTGCTGAGGGGGGATTTTAGGGAGCACCATGTTGCCCTGGGATACGGGTTTAGGTCTCCTGGATTCTAGCTCCTGTTTTGTGCAGGATACTCTGGGTAACTGATGACCCTTGAACAAACTGACTTAAACACGTGCTTTCAGGATAGATGGCTGTAAGGTGCAGGGGGTGCCCAAGGGAGGCCATGAGCCTGGGTGGGCTTTGCCTTCGGTTCCCTTTCCTGCCCCATGGCAGATCTCTATCCCTTTGCTTCTGAAGGGAAATTCCTTCGGGAGCATTTTCATCTTGCGCCACTAGGTGGAGCCTCAACCCTGCAAGTAGCCTGCCGAAGGGGTTGCTCTGACATCGAAGTTAGAGCAAGGATTTTTAGCTGGGAAATGCAGTGATAACAGAAGGTATTGTTTCTTCTTGACAACCCTAGAAGTCAGCTTGAATGTTTCTTACACAGCTTGCTGCAGAGAACGATGCCATTCCTCTGCCTGTGTACACATGGGCAAGTCTCAGAACTTCTGTACTCCTCGGTTTCCTCAACTGTAAAATGGGGAAAGAATGGTGAGCTGCCTGAGATGATGATAGGACGATCCAGGTTAGATACTAAGCCAAAGCGCAGCACTGCTGTCTGGGCAGGCTCTGACTTCCGTCTTGCTGTCTCCTTTGCTCTCCGGAGGAAGTGAGTGAGCGAAGACCTCTGCTCGCTTTTTCTCCCGGGCGAACCTCGGCACCCCGCCTGCCTCCCGGACTGGGAGAGCCTCATTCCGACCATGGAGCTGGTATAACGAGATCGTCAGCTTGCTTTCTGGCCGTCAACTTCTTTCGGTAGCCTGTGTTCTTGGAGGTGGAACCTGCGCCTGATGACAGCACTCTGGCCGTGGGCTCCAGCCGCTGACTCCCAGCAACCTTCTCTGGGCGCTTCCCCGCTTTGTAGTCTTTGCTGTATCGAACTTGCCTTTACGGAAACAAGAAAACAATGCTGTGTACTCTGCTAGCCAGACAACTTTGGAAGTCGGTGTGGTCTGAAGACATTCACTCAGCGGCTCTTACGGCCAGTGTATTAGTGCGTCTTAGGTGCGAGGGCGGCTGTCGCCGGACTGTGCATCCTGAGCTGCCAGGAATAGACAACGGCCCGTCTCTGTGTCACAGCACAACAGACAGTGGGGATCACAAACTTATTACTTCCCCGAGGGACTACCAGGGCCGGAGAGCTGTGGAGGGACAGAGCGGAGTGCCCGGGGTCCACTAGCCCTGGACTCTGAATCAGGTTACAAAATGGGACTCGCAGTTCTGTCAGGGTCTCCTCCGACAACCACGAAGGGAGCAAGCTACGCTCTCCTGAGGACAACTTTCTGCCTCTGAGCTCTGTGCTTGGTCTACTGCGGCTGGTGGCTCATTCAGAGCGGGGTTCGGTGGGGATGAGGGGAAGGAAGAGCAGAGTTCTCCGTGGGCTCAGGAAATTGGAACATAATCCCCGTGAAGGGTCAGAGAGGGCGCCGAGGGTCCTGAGGCCTCAGGGTCCGTTTCCTGCCACCGAGCAGCTGTCAGAGCTCCTCAGCTGAAGAAACAGCCCTTTTCTCTCAACTTCTCACAGAAGAGGAAAGTGTTTAGGATAAGAAAGGATTTCTGTGCTTACAGAAGAAATTGCAGTCTCATTCATTCCTGATGGGTAAATATGTGCCTTGGATTTTGTGGTGAAAGTATTTTACTTTTTTTCCTTTTAATAAGCTTGTACATTTTCCTGCTGAACTCTGCTAAAGGATATCAAGTAGCCATCCTCGTAATATCCCAAGTGGGCACTGGACCTCTAGTTGAACAATAGATCTTCACTACTTTTCATTGTAAGGAGAACTACCAAGCCTCGAAGGAAGCCACTTCACCCAGGCTGGTTAGAAGCCCACGAATGGTCCCTGCTACTGTCAGCCACTGGCATCCCTTGCCCACATCTGTAGGGAAAATCGGGAGGGGCTGTTAGGATTTGCATGTATGATGTGTGACTGGAAAATATGGTGAATGTTTACATTAAAAAATGATTACAGTAAAAAGCATATTGCCATTAATCTTCCTGCCAGTATTCTCCCTCACTTCGAGCACATTTAGTCCATCTTTCTTGCCGCTTTCCAGGGGCACTCCTGGAAGCCCTCTTTTGTGTCTTTGGTTGTGCTTTGTAGCTGCTCCAAGGTCCTGAATCAATTCAAAACATTTACCTTTCATGTGCATTAAAAAAAAATTTAAATCCTTATTGGTACATTACATATACGTGTCATGATTGCATGCAACAGTGAGAATTTGTACCAGTATATGACACAATTCAATTCTCATTTTTTCCCATACCCCTACCCACCTTACCACCACCACCCCTATATACATAAGCTTTGTTTCCTTTCTTTTTTATCATAATCTCATTATTTTTCCCCCTTCACCCCATTCACTTTGAGTATTTTCTATTTCACAATATATAACATACATTCTAGAACTCATTTACATCTTTATTTTCTCATACCAGAGAAAGATACAATATTTACACATCTGTGATCTATTTATTTCACTTATAAGGATGTCCGGAAGGTACATCCATTTAAGTATAAATGCTTCAAACTTATCATTTTCATGGCAGAGTAATACTGCATTCTGTAGAAGAACCACAGCTTTTTTATTCAGTCTCCAGTTGATGGACATTTGGGTTGTTTCCAAGATTTAGCTATCACAAACTGAGCTGCTATAAACATGGGTGCACATAGGTCACTGTGATACGAATATTTTAATTCTTTTGTGTATATTCATGTGCATTTTGATTTAGAGAAGGGCCAGAGGTCACACAACACAGATCTGGAGTGTAAGGTGCATGAAGAGACCCGGCAATGTTTCATACGCCTGCTGGAGCCGCTCAGACAGCAGTCAGTGTACTTACGATCACACCTTGTAAGGATCCAAAAGAGGACTTCAGAACTGCCTCAGAAAGTGGCCAGAATAGTGGGAGAAGTGTGTCTGGAGTGAGGAGAGGATTTCCAGGAGAGCAATGGCAATGTGTCTTTTACTGTCATGCATTAAAAAAAAAAAATTACACCTTCACCATATAATTTGATCTTACTTAATATGTATCCCTCTATAATTCACTGTGTTGGAAATTCAGACCCACTGTGGGGATAATATTCAAAGTGAGACCTTGAGGAGATGGTCTGACATGTGGATCCTACCCTCATGCCTGAGATTGGTCCCCTTGTTACTTCCTGTGAACTTGGGGGAACTGACAAGCACTTTATTTGCCTTTTATTGTCTACCACGTGAGGGTAATGTCAACCCCTCCCGCTATACAAGAATGCAGTAAGGAGTCCCTCACCAGGCGCTGGGTGCTGGGCCTTGGTCTTAGACCTCCCAACCTCCTCAGGAAAGAATTTCTGTTCTTAATGAATTGCCTAGATTAAAGTATTTTATTACAGCCGCATGGACTGACTAAGACCGGAAGTGGGGTGGGAGGTGGAGGGAAGAAGCCATGGGCATGTGGCACTTGTATTGAGAAGTTATTTCTTCTTCTGCCTTTGAGTGAAGGGTGAGTGGGCCCTGAGACTGATGAGAGAGACTGCAGGAAAATGATTGTAGAGGTGGGAGGTGCCTTTGAAAGGGGAGACTGGCCTCTCCCTCCCAGGTTAGTAGAGTTGCTAGGATCTGCCTTGTACTCATTTGAGCAGGAAGAGGAGGAGTGGGTGATGGTGGGTCTAGAAGGAGGCGTGGCCTAGACAAGGGCACAGGAGTGTTTTGGGGCTTAGAGGCCAAGAAGAAGTACAAGGTAGCCAGATGTGAGCCCTCGATGTGGAGCAGGAGGCCTCAGTGATGGGCTTTCATGGTGTTACTGCCAGGGCCCGGCAGGTGGAAGCTACAGAAGTTCGGGAGGTAGATAGAGCTGGAGTTTCTGAGTTAGGGAAGTGTATTGTGCCAGCGCCTGGGAACTCCATGAGAAGCAGGACATAGTCTCCTTGAAAGAGCAGGGATTTGAACATAACTATGTGAAGGCAAAATCAAGGTCAAGACTTTGCAATCTGCCTAGGATGTATTAAGGGATGCAGAAAGTGAAGTGACTGAATTTGGGTGAAGAGAGTAATTAAAGGAAAATAAAACATCTTCATGGTCCAATGCCACTGAGCTGAGCAGAACAATATTATGGCTACAAGGAAAATGTGCCTTGCTCTCAAAAGAATATTGGCATCTTTGAAAGAAAAAACCATGTAAACAGGAGATATATTTATAATCAAGAAGTTATTCCTTTCCTTGCCTGCTCACCATCACCAATTGTGACCCTAACTGCCTACGACAGTCTGCTTTGTTGTCACTGACCATGACATCAGCCTGTCCTGACTGACTAATCCTCTTGTGTGTTCATTACTCTTCCTTTGCTTGTTAATCTCTGCTGTCTGTCATGGCTGAACATTTTCCAATTGTGTCATTTTTTTGTTTTAAAACTGTTTTTCTTTTTAAAGAACACTGTATCAGAAGTGAAGAAAGGTATTTATTTTTTGCAAACAGCAGGGAAGGGTCTGGTTGGAAAGCATTTTTGGTAGGGCCATAGCTGAAATTACATACTGATGTGCATTCAATGTTTAGTAACTTTCAATAACTTTTCTTTCTGGTGCCTCGTGGGGACCCTGGGCTGTCTTCTGGCCCAGCCCACCCAAAACAGACACAGAGACTTAGGACCTGCTGGCCTAATGGTGTAAGAAAAAGTTTTGATGCATATTAATATTTAGCTTAAGTTTTTCATTTCCAAATGCAAGGTGAGCCTTGAGGGAGGGAAAGGGAAGTGTGGCAGTTAGGATGCAGCGTCAGCCTGATGGGCTTGGGAGCCCATCCATACGACTGGTGGAGGACAGTGTCTGGTGTGTCCAGGTGGGTCATAGAGGCGTGGCTTTGGGGTCTAGTCTGGGCTCCGGCTCTTTCCTCTCTGAACTGTTCCCTTTCTCTAGTTCACAGCCACCATAAGCTGAGCAGCTTTGCTCCTCCACATCCTTCCCTGTTCCACCTTGATGCCAGTTGGTGCAGTGACTGACACTGTGGGCCAATTAAACCTCTCCTCCTTTAATGTTTGGGTTTCTGATTATTGTGTCCAGCAACAGGAAAGCTGACCAATATAGAAAGAAACCTGTCCACAGTGAAGTTTAGGGTTAGAGCAACTGGTTGTTGCTTAATACTCACCAGTCTGTCCTTTGTCCATGCACAACCTGCTCTCTACCATGCTGGAACCCTGAGAGGAACCTGGGACATCTTCTATGGGGAAGATGTTACAAAGGAAAACTCCCTGGCCAATGAAGGACTGTTAAGAATGTAGAGGTTCCTTTTGAATCATGGAAGCTATGGATATGCTTTCCATCGGTACAAACTGGTTTTAGGCTCATGGGTGAAAATGGTACATTTCAGTTGAATTTTAAATTCTCTATCTGCAAGTTCTAGACAGCCTAATCTTCTAATTGAAAATGTTAGTTTTACAGATTTGATAAATTATAAGGTACAAAATAATATTTAACCTAGATGATATGTTATGGTAAAATATTTGGACATTCATTTTGCTCCGAAGACAATATTTATCATTCCATTGATCTTCAGGCTTGGCTGTCTGATGTGAATCTCTCTGTAGCTGATGATGCCAATTACTAGTGACTTAGCTGGATACTCACTGGTGCAATTCCAGCTCCAAATTATGGGTCATGACCTCAGATACATGCTTCGCTACTGTTGTAGAATTTAGTATACACAGATATAGCACCAAGTCAGCTATCCATATTTATATGTATATGTATGTATTACAAAGATGTGAAAGATATAGTTATAACATTCAGAATTTATAATCTAGTTAGAGACTAATGTAAAATCAATAGGCTTGTGTACAACATTGTCTTGTGGTAAAACCATCTCAAAAACAGTTTTTGTTTCTAGAATATGTCTTTATACACATACCTAACGGGGCATTAAAACTGAAGTTCTAACAGAAGCATCTAATACTCTTTACTCATATGAGATGTAAGGGGAAAATACAGAAATTTTAAAAAGCAAAGGTTAAGAATGATTCCATGATTTTTGGAGCACTTAGCTGGGTGACATGGGGGTCTGAAACTTTGTGGAGAGAATTTCATTGTAGAAAGTTGAACTTTGACCTCAGAGTCTCCGTGTGTGTGTGTGTGTATTTGCTTCCCACCTTAGGAGTGGATAGAGGGAAAGGACAAGGACTTTCCTTTTCCAGGAACCCATCCAACATTCTGTAGTTATCATGTCTCCTTAGCTTTTTCTTGGCTCTGGTAGTTTCTCAGACTTTCCTTGTTTGTTATGACTTTGACTGTGATGAGAAGTACTAGCTGGGTATCTTGTAGAATTTCTTTCGATTGGGATTTGTCTGATATTTGTCTTATGAGACCAAGGATTTATATACATATACATGCATATACAACACATGTGTATATATGTATGAAAGATAAGAGCCAGTTTTTTTTTTTTTTTTTTGAGACAGGGTCTCGCTTTGTAGTTCAGGCTGGCCCTGAGCTCATCCTCAAACTCACATCACAGCAATCCTCTTGCCTCTGCCTCCCGAGTGCTGGGATGAGGCGTGAGCCACCACGTCCAGCACTGTGGTATGTGGTACCGGTTGCTGCTGGGTGTGAGTCTCCACACACAGTACTGTACGTGGTTACTGGGGATCGAACTGGGTCGTTGTGCTTGCAAGACAGACGCCAGGAACCACTGAGCTAAATCCCTGGCCCCCAGAGCCAGTTTTAATCACATTATATTAAGGGTATGTATAATCAATGTGACTAATGTGCTAATGCTGATCTTGATCACCTAAATAGCATTTTATTTCTCACATGTCTCCACTGTGGTTTCTCTTTCTGCTTCCCAGGCTGTGCTCTTGAGAAGGAAGTCACTTTGTGGAGCTCACTTTGCAGAAGAGTGCATTGTGCTCCACCTTTTTGAGGAGTATTCTTTACATGAATTATTTGGAACTCTGCACTGGATATCTTTTCTCTGCCATTTTTTTTGTTGATTCAACCATTTCTTTTTTTTCTTTTTTTTTAGGTTTTTGGAGACAGGGTCTCGCTTTGTGGTTCAGGCTGGCCCTGAGCTCAGCCTCAAACTCACATCACAATCCTCCTGCCTCTGCCTCCCGAGTGCTGGGATTACAGGCGTGAGCCACCACGCCCGGCACTGTGGTATGTGGTACTGGTTGCTGCTGGGTGTGGGTCTCTACACCCAGTATTGTTATGCGGTGACCGGGGAATCGAACCTGGGTCCTTGTGCTTGCGAGACAGGCGCCGGAACCACTGAGCTAACTCCCCGGCCCCGATTCAACCATTTCTTTACATAAGTATGAACTTGTATTTTATTTCATAATTTATATTACAGTATAGTCCCAAACTATATTATTTTTCTACTCAAATATTTCCAGTTCCATTGGGGGCTCTCACAGTTAACTGATGTGACTCTGAAATGTACTCTTTGTTGTATACTCACCTGGGTATAACTATTTTTATCTGTATGAAGTGAAATGTGAATTCATACTGATGTCTCCAAATCTAAATCTGATCCATGTGGATCATTCTAGTCTCTTTTCCTTGCTTCTCTATAAATTCCCATTCAATTAACTTCTACCATTGGCATCCATTTACTTGTTTATCTTTAGTATATTTATAGAATGGTTTCAGAATTTTATACCTCTAATTCCATGGGAATCATCTTCATCAACTTATTTACAATTTGGTTTGCATAGCAGATTGGCACTGCTTTTTCTTACCAGTTTAAAGAAGGTTATCTGATACATATTAGACTGTTTTGTTATATCTTGCCTTTTATATTGACCTAAACTTTTTATTTTTACATTTGCATATATAGAAGTTTACTCTTTCTGTGGTAAAATTCTATGGATTTTGATAAATGCATAGTGTCATGTGTTCACAATTACAGCATCAGAGTAAATCCCTGTGCAAAAAGTTTCCCTATGCTTTTCCTAGTCAGCGTTAGAAATATTTCCCCAAACCTAGCAACTAGTGATGTTTTTGGCATTGCTATATTTTTGCCTTTTTAATAATGTCCTATAATTGAAATCACACAGTAATTAGCTTCTTCAACTGGCTTCTCTCACTTAGCAATGTGCATTTATGATCAACTTTTGTTTCTCCATAGTTCAATTCTTATATTTTAAAAATATTTCATTGAATGTATAGTCACAATTTATTCATCAATTGAAGGACATTTTAAAAATTCAGCTCTTTATTGGTACATTATATATACATATCATCATTACATTCAACATTGAGAATTTGTACCTGTATATGACACAATATAATTCTCATTTTTTCCCATTCCCCTACCCATCATACAACCCCTACCCCTTTATACATAAGCTTTGTTTCCTTAGTTTTATTACCATCACTTATATTTCCCCTTATTAGTTACCCCTACATCCCATTTTTTTTGAATATTTTCATTTCACAATATCTACTATGTATTCTAGAACTCATTTACATCTTCATTTTCTCATACCAGAGAAAAGATATGATATTTACATATCTGTGACCTATTTATTTTACTTATAAGGATGTCCTGAAGGTACACCCATTTGAGTATAAATGACCCAATCTTATCATTTTTATGGTAGTGTAATGCTCCATTCTATAGAAGAACCACATCTTCTTTATCCAGTCTCCAGTTGATGGACATTTTGGTTGTTTCCAAGATTTAGCTATCACAAACTGAGCTGCTATAAACATGGGTGCACATATGTCTCTGTGATATGAATCTTTTAATTCTTTTGTGTATATACCTAGCAGAGGAACAGCAGGGTCAAATGGGACCTCTAATCTTAGTTTTTTGAAAAATCTCCACAGTGATCACTACAGAGATTGTAAGAGTCTACACTCCCACCAACAGTGGGGAAGGGTTCCTTTTTCTCTGCAGCTTTGCAAACATTTGCTGGCTAATTTCGAGATAGCAGCCATTCTTTGTGGAATGAGATGAAATCTTAATGTTTTTTTCATCTGCGTCTCTTGAATGACCAATGATGCTGAGCATTTCTTCATGTGCTTCTTAGCTGCTTTTACTTCTTCTTCTGAAAATTGTCTGTTGACTTCAGATGACCTATTTTGCATTAAATCTTTAAATTTGGGTGGGCTGATTTTTTAAAAGCTCGTTATATATTCTAAATAGTAGCCGTTTATTTGAGAAACAGCTGGTAAAGATTCTTTTCCATATTTTTGGTTGCCTTTTCACTCTGTTGGTGGTTTCCTTTGCTGTGCAGAAGCTTTTTAATAAGATGAGATCCCATTTGTTGATTTCTTCTGTTAGTTCTTGTGCTATAGAGGTTTTGTTCATGAAGTCTTTCCCTAAGCCAGTGTCTTTAAGAGTTTTACCTAACCTGTTTTGCAGCAGAATTAGTGTTTTTTGTTTTAATATTTAGATCTCTAATCCACTTTGATTTTAGCTTGGTACATGGTGAAAGAGATAGGTCTAGTTTTAGTCTTTGACAGGTTAAAGCCTAGTTATTCCAGCACCATTTGTTAAAGAGGTTATCTTTCCTCCATTGAGGTTTTTGGCTCCTTTGTCAAAGATGAGGTGGCTTTGTGTATCTGGAGTTGTTTTTGGATCTTCTAATCTACTTCACTGATCCTCAGATCTGTTACTTTGCCAGTATCATGCAGTTTTTATCACAGTGGCTTTGCAGTATAGTTTCAAGTTGGGGATCGTAATGCTCCCCACCATGTCCATGTCCTTCTTTTTTTTTAAATCTTTATTGGCACGTTACATATACGCATCATGATTGCACTCCATAATGGGGATTTGCACCAGTATAAGACACAACTTAATTCTCATTTTTTTCCATAGCCCTACCCACCCTACCACCCCCCATATACATAAAATTTGTTTCCTTTTTTGTTACAATCTCAACGTTTTCCCCCTTCACTCTATTTTACATTGAGCATTTTCTATTTCACAATGTATAACATACAATGCTAGGACTCATTTACATCTTTATTTTCTCATACCAGAGAAAAGATGCGATATGTACCTATCTGTGCCCTATTTATTTCACTTATGAGGATATCCTCAAGGTATGTCCATTTAAGTAGAAATGGTTCAAACTTATCTTTTTTTTTTTTTTTTTTTAGGTTTTTGGAGACAGGGTCTCGCTTTGTGGTTCAGGCTGGCCCTGAGCTCAGCCTCAAACTCACATCACAATCCTCCTGCCTCTGCCTCCCGAGTGCTGGGATTACAGGTGTGAACCACCACGCCCGGCACTGTGGTATGTGGTACTGGTTGCTGCTGGGTGAGGGTCTCCACACCCAGTATTGTTATGTGGTTACCGGGGAATCGAACCCGGGTCCTTGCGCTTGCGAGACAGGCGCTGGAACCACTGAGCTAACTCCCCAGCCCCAAACTTATCATTTTTTATGGCAGAGTAATACTCCATTCTGTAGAAGAACCACAGCTTTTTTATCCAGTCTCCAGTTGATGGACATGTGGGTTGTTTCCAAGATGTAGCAATCACAAATTGGGCTGCTATAAACATGGCACCATGTCCTTCTTGCTTAGAATTATTTTTGCTGTTCTATGTCTTTTGTGGTTCCAGATGAATGTTTGTATTTTGTTCACTAGATCTGTGAAATATGCTGTTGAGATTTCATTTTGGATTGTATTGAGTCTATATAGTGGTTGTGGGACTATAGCCATTTTGATGATATTAGTTCTTCCTATTCAGGAGCAAGGCATATTTTTCTGTTTTTGATATCTTCTTCTATCTCCTTTTTCAGAGTGCTGTAGTTTTCAGAGTAGAAGCCTTACATCTCCTATGTTAGATTGATTCCTAAATATGTCCTTTTTGGGGGTGCTGTTGTGAAAGGGACTGACTCCCCAGTTTCTCTCTCAGTGAGTCTGCTGTGTACATGAAGACTATTGATTTTTGAGCATTGACATTGTATCCAGCTCTGTTGCTAAATTTGGTGATTAAGTCTAGCAGTTTTTGGTTGGGTTTTTAGGATCCTCTATAGAGAGTATCATGTTACATGCAAATAATTACAGTTTAACTTCTTCCTTTCCAATCTTTATTCCTTTTATTTCTTTCTCTTGCCTAATTGCTGTGGCTAATGTTCCAGTACTATATTGAGCAGGACTAGTGAGAATGGATATCCTTGTCTTGTTCCTGATTTTAGTGTGAAAGGTTTCACTTTTTGACCATTTAGTATGTTGGTTTCTCATAAATAGCTTTTACTAGTTTGAGATAGAGTCCATCTATTCCAATTTTTTGTAAGGTTTTGATCATAAATGGGTGTTGCATTTTGTCAACTGCTTTTTCTGCATCAATTGAGATGACCATATGGATTTTGTCCTTGGGTCTGTTAATATAGTGCTTTACATTTATTGATTTACATATGTTAAACCATCCTTGCATCCTTGGGAAGAATCCAACTTGGTCAGGCTGTATAATCTTTTTGATAATTCTCTGTATTCTGTTTTCCAGTATATTGTTGAGGATTTTTGCATCAATGTCCATTAAGGAGATTGGCCTGTAGTTCTCCTTTTTTGTTGGGTCTTTCTCTGCCTTTGGAATCAAGGTAATGGCTGCTTCCAGAAATGAATTTGGGAGCACTGCTTCCCTTTCAATTTCACTAAAGAGTTTGAGAAGTAGTGGCATTAACCCTTCATTAGAAGTTTTGTAGAATTCAGTGGTAACATCAATCTGTGAAGTTGAAAGTGTAATTGAAAGATATTTTATTGTTTCCAGTTTTTGACAATTATAAATAAGTACAGCTGTTACAAAACATTTATGTTTAGGTTTTGACTTTGAGCTCAGTTTGATAAATATCTAGATCACATAAGATTCTATTTGACCCAGGAGGCACGTGCCTGTAAATTCATCACTCTGAGCAACTTATGGAGACCCTGGTCTCAATAACCAACCAACCAACCAACCAAATATAATCAAAGACAATTTGGATTTGTGAACGACTGTCTAAACAATTTTCTACTCATTGATAATGAATTAGAGTTCTCATTGCTTTATATACTTGTCATCAGTTTTTCAAAATTTAGTTATTTTAATAGGTGTGTGATATTGGCGATTTTCTTCTGACAAGTAATAATGCTCGCATCTCTTTGTATGCTTACTTTCTATTCATGCATTTTCTTTGGTGAAATATTTCTTTCTGTTTTTTAGATCTGTTTTTAAATTAGGCAGTTTTTCTTATTGTTGAATTTTATAAACTGTATATTTTGGTTACAAATTCTGTATTTATATATTCAGTTTGAGAAGGTTAGCAGCCAGCCTGTGGTTATCTTTTCATTCTCTTAACAGATTTTGCACAGAATCAAAGTTTTAAATTTTAATAAAGTCCACTTTATATGTTTTTTCTTCTAAGGTTTTTTTTTTTTTTGTATTTAGATATATCTAAATCTCTTGCATATCAAATATCATCTAGATTTTTATCCTATGTTTTCTTCTACAAATTTTATAAGTTTTAACTTTGTATTTTTGCCTGTGACTTCTTTTAATTTTTATAAAAGCTGTATAATTAATATCTACCTAATATTTTGGCACCAAAATATTCTGGTACCATTTGTTGAAAGGACTAGCCTTTCTTTACTGAATTGGTATTTCTTTTTATTTCAAAGATCAATTCAAACCATTGTAAGTCTGTTCCTATTTTTAACTTCTTGTTTTCCATTCTGGTCTATTGTTCTCTGTTTGTTTTTTCACCAGTGACATACTCTCTTGATTACTGTAGCTTTTCAGGTAAGACACACAATAGTATCTGTCCTTGATAAGAAACACACGAGTGTAAGGTATTATTAGTTGAGATTAAAGTATTGATTAAAGTTTTGGGCTGGAATCTTAGGGTCTGAAATGACTGTATGATGATGACTGTGTCTGTAACTTTAAAATACATAGAAAATCTGTGAGATCTGCTGAGTTTGTACTCAGTGCTGGAGCAAAGCTTCATCCACTGAATAGTCCCAAAAGGCACCGAGAGACAAAAATAGGTGGAATTTTAATGAGATTCAACCCAGTAGCCTTGTTAAAGACATTCACTACATGTGAAGCATATTGGAACTCATAGAACACGTGAACGGTTATTTCATGTATTTGAGTTAACGTGGCTCAAATCATATCCATGAAACATTGTAACGCCTATCCAAAAGCAAGCCCTTGATAGGCATTGTAAAATAAGTTGAATTATAGTGGTCTACTTTTGTACCAAATTTAGAAAGGAATTATGTTGTATTTCCTTTTTTAATATTATAGTGATATAAACTAGATAAAATGTAAGTCATTTCAAATAACATTTGTTTTATTTTCCTAAACAGTATAAACTTTAGTTTGCCTTAATAACATTTCAGTCTGTTAATTACCAGCCATTTCTCAGTGTTTGTAGTTTTTCCAAACTTTGTTCTAACACTACATCAATTATGCTTTGCAAAGTAGGACACAATAAATTTTTAAGCAATTATCTATATCTTATCTACTTTTATGTCTGGAATAAAATTATGATGTGGACTCTGCTGTGCACTTCTGTGCAGTTAGAGGAGGCCGTTGATATCTCATGAGATGCTTGTGAAACCCCCAGTATTGCCTGTAACTTGCCTTGTCTGATGGGACAAATGTCCTCCAGTAAGTTTACCAATATTAAAATAGCTCAGAAAATATCCAGCATTTTTCCAGTATCATGACTGATTATTTTGCATCTTTTCCATGTAGAAAAAGGAAGATGCTGAAGTTTGCTTTGTTGAAGGAAAAAACCCTACTTAGGTGAGCCTGATTAGTTAGTCTAGATCAGGGGTTGGCTAACTTTTTCTCTAAATATTTTGGATTATGTGAACCATATAGTCTCTGCCTCAGTCACTCAGTCCTGCCACTTTATCACAAAGGTAATCATAGATAATATGGAAACTAATGAGTTGAGTCCTGATAAAACTGTGTTTGCAAAATCTTCTAGCATTTGGCCTGCAGGCTGTAGTTTGCAGATGACAGGCTTTGAAAATCAAATATCTACTTCAAAGTTTTTCCTTGCTTGGAAGTTAAGTGAAATCAGGTAAATGCTGGTAGACAACTTATAAAAAAAACAACATGGACTCATTTTATTTTTTATTTACTAGTGCATGTTTTTAGTACATAATGTAGCATTCCTTTTGTGGAGTTGGAGCATGTATATAACACATCTTTTTTCCTTTTTTGTCCCTTTCTCCTTCCCTCCCTCATCTTTTGACCTCTTTCTTTTTATTTCTTTTATTTATTTGCAGTACATAATCATTATGTACTGTCTATATTCCTCATAAGAAATTGGTCCTTGTACATATCCTTCCTCCATCTCTTGATCCTCCTCTTCTTTGAGAAAGATTTATCATCCTATTTCCTATCATCTCTTCCATTTTGCCCTTTATTTTTATTTTGGGTTTCTCGTACAAGAGAAACCATGTGATATTTATGCCAGTGTGTCTGACTTATTTCAGTTAATATTATGATCTCAAGGTGGATTCATTTTCTTGCAAATGACTCAACTGTATCTTCCCTTTGCAGTTCGTACTCCATTGTGAGAATATAGCATAAATTTGTAATGAATGCTTTTGCTATGTCTGTCTGTTTGGAATCTTTTAATAAAATTTCCCAAACATCAGAATTTGATAAAAAATTTTTTTTCCCCAAAAGTAGGAAATCTCTTGTATCATCTACTATTTTGTCTGTGCAGAAAAGGAATTAAAAGAAAGCACAGTTCTATAATGGTGCATGAGTCCTTGTATGTAGTCAGCTCTGACTTAGAGTGGTCCTACACTTGGCATCGGCCCTTAACTCAGAGGGAGCATCTCGCAACTGGATTGTTTTGGGCTATTCTGAGCAAGAAATAGACACATATGTAGAGCTTAACAGAGTTCTTCAGGTACGCAAGTTTATATACTCCCCTCATAATGTTGTTGGATAGTTCCTTTAAAAATGGCTTGCCAATTAAAAACATTCCAGGTCCTTCTTGCTTCAAGCAAAGAATTACATGAGACAGGCCAAAAAAACAGTGAGATTCAAATTTTTTAAAAAACAGTGAGTGCCAAAAGCTTCTTTGAAAAATGAGACGTGAAGGGGTAAGGGAAGAACTAGCACTGTAGAGTAAACTTGGGATGAACAAATGAAAGGATAACAACAAATATAGAAGTGAACTCTGTGTGGAAGTGACAGCTGTTGTGAGGAGTCCTGGCAGAGGGACCTCCTGGCATCTGGTCTTCTTTATGCCATCCACATCTGTGGGGACCTGTGGACATGTGCAGTTTTGAGAATACTTGGCGCATCCCTGAGGTCTTGGAATTGACAGATCCTGCCCTTTTCTCCAGCCAACTTTGCTATCTCCTAACTCCTACAAACACCTGAAGACTATCAGTCACTAGATATTGACTCTTACTTTGAATAAGTTACTCCATTCCCTAGCCCAGAATGATTTTGAAACAACCAATTACAAAGGCATGTTGGGAAAACTGCTGCAGGGGGCTGATAGCCTGGGATTAAAGGAAGGCATGGACTTGAAACATACACAACAACTCCAAGACTCCAACCCTGTAGTCATTCACTGCTGGGATAAACAGTCCCTATGTACAGAACACAATTGGTTCTGTTGAAGATAATTACGCAGTATGGACCAGTTCAAGCAGAAGCATTGTGGGAATGAGGGGATATTGGCATACACATGTTTGTGAGTACATTTTACTTAAACTCAGTGAAACTGACTGAAATAATGTTTGGATGTATGAAGAAGCAGTTTTCCAGAGGAACATCAGCAATGGTTTAGGAGCCCAGCTATGTAAGGAACAACTACTACATCTGTTTTCTAGAGACAAAGGTGGAAAATGTTGCGCATTGTAAAGCAAGATGAGAGTAGGACCCTCACTGATCTTGACCCCAGGTCAACAAAAGAACTTTAATTATATTCTGTCTATTGCCATAAGAAAGAGAGAAAAAACATCAAAATATGTAATAGGTTTCTAAAACTCCAAGTGGTTAAAATTATAAAAAGAAAAGTCTTGGCACTTAAAGGCATAAAATCATTTGAAACACTTCATTTCACAATGATGTTGAATAAATAAAGCATTACTCTCCTTAAGTAAGGCCAGGTGTAGAAACAAATTACTTTTTTTTTTTTAACTTCTTAGAGATTTGTGCTTGCATGAGATTGTTTCCATATAATACAAAGTGTGTTGGGAGTTTGACTTGGTGCTTGTGGCCAGTATTAAATATTCAAGAATATATTTCACATGAATTAATTATGCAAATTTTAATCTTAGGTATCTAATACCAATAAAATTAATTGAATAACTGCCAAGCATCTTTCCTATGTAGACAACATTTATATTGCCAAGAAATGTTTAGAATTTGAAAGTTATTCCTGGTTTTCAAACATGTTGCCAAGAAATATTGGCTGAAAATATTTTTCTTTTTTGAAAATTTACCTGTTACTCAGATTTAACTTTCATGTTTTTTCATAGCCCTTCGCTTCTTTTCCATGTAGTAAATACAGTGAGTCCATTTGTACCTACCCCAAGTCCCATAGCCCACTTTTTTTTTTTTTTTTGAGGCAGGGTCTTGCTTTATAGTTCAGGCTGGCCCTGAGCTCAACCTTGAACTCATGGCAATCCTCCTGCCTCTGCCTCCAGAGAGCTGGGATTCCAGGTGTGAGCCACCATGCCCAGCGCTGTGGTTGTGGTACGGAGTGCTGGTGGGCGTGAGTCTCCATACCCAGCATTGTTGTGTGTGATTAATGGGGATTGAACTAGGGCCCTTGTGCTTGCAACAGGCACAGGAACCACTGAGCTAAATCCTCGGCTGACAGCACTCTTTTTCACTCCAGAAATAACTATTATCTAATTTTTTGTTTTTGTTTGTATATCATTTTAAGTGCTTGCATTATTTTGGTGTTTAAGTCAAAATCAATTGTCTATATATCTATTGATAGATATTTATGTTGTTTTGCTTATATAAATAATTTTGAAATCAACTTTGCATTGTTTCTTTTTCTGTACACATGAACATTTATCTAGAAGTAGCATTTTCGGGTATGTATTTCCTTATCTGGCTATTTCTGAGAAATTTCTCTGTACTGTGACTATACCAAGATACATTTTCATTAGTGTCAGAATTCTTGTGTTTCCAGCTCTTCAATAAACTCCATATTATTGGATTTATAAGTTGCAGCATGTCAATCTGGTAAGTACTGATATGAATGTGTTCTGTTTTACTGAGGATCATCTTCATTGTTGGTTACATTGACACCTTGCCATATATTTTGGTTTCCTTCAGGTAGTTGTTGAAATTACAGATTATGAGTTTTAGGTGTCAAAGGTTATTTGGACAGAAGCTGAATCTTTTAAAAGCACAATGGAAATGACACAAATTGAGAAGCCAGAAAAGAAGGTGGCAAGATCCTCTCAGGATTACGAACATGAAGTGGCCCTGGGGACTCAGGAGACCTCATAACAGAATCACATTGGCCTGAGAGAGGAGAGAGTTGGAGAGTGTCAAGGCTGAGTCTCCTGGGGGCCCCTGGAGAGGGGTTCGTTTAGTCTAAACGGTGCTTGTTCCATGAGCAGGTTAATTAAATCCTCAATAAGAACAAGACACAGAGCCATTTATGAGCACCAGGGCAGCATCAGAACAGGAGAGTTGGAGCCAAAGCCCCAGAGCTCAAGAGCTTCATGTGCTTTATTCCTTCAGCGAAACAGCTGAACAACTACAGTTATGTCTTTAGTTTACAGCAGCTAAGTCTGTTATCAGCTTTCTGGGACATGGGGAGACTAAGCAACTGCTACATAACTCAGTCATGGTCTGCATGAAATCCTTCCTACAGAGCTGTAGCCCGTTATGCAGATGCTCCTGAGAGCAGAGTTCTGTCCGTAAGTGTGCTCAGGCGCACTTATGTATCCAGACTGGAGTATAATCACAAGTGGTTCCCATATGGTATCCCCAGGGGAGCTTGGTTTTATGTAAGGCCCAAGGAGAAGTACAAGATACTGGAGAATTTGTTAGCTGCAGATTGGGAGAGCAAGGAAGAGGGGAGCAATGTGAACGGGGAAGTCCGGGGAAATGCGGAGTGAGGACCAATGGGTTGGTCCTGATGTCTTTCATAGGAAGATGGAACTGGTGGTGGTGGGAGGAGCCTCCCTTGAGGGGTGACAGCAACTAAGGAGAGGAAATAGGCTTATTTTTCTTACTCTTTTTGGGTCCTTAGGACTAAATATAGTGCCATCATCTCATCCTCCGTTTTTCTACGTGTCTGTCATCTAGGAGACCCGGCAGCATAACCAGAACCCAAAGCCAGGACCACTTCATAATCCTTGTTTTCAGAATAGGATCCCTCCCAAAAATTCAGAATTAGGACTAAAATTCTCTAAGGAATTTCTCTCAAGTACTTAATAATATTTATGTTTAAACTATGAGTTATATTTTAGATGAGCCTTCACAAAAAACTACTGGAAAATTTTTAGTATTTCTATATGGCTTTCCTTTATAACTGTATTCCATGCAAACATTAATTCTGACTGAATTGTGAGTTGCTTATCGTTATGTATTGTGTGAGGTTGTTTATTTTATGCATGTTTATCCATAATTAAATTAATATATTTTGGGAATAGTAACCAAGAGTAATCTTAATGCTTGTAAAAGCACTAAGTTTTTTCATTTTACTAAAATTTGGGCTTATGAAAAAACATACCTTTCTCTGTTATGTAGCATCAAATATATAACAGTAATGACAGTGTAGAAAGGATTTGGTATTTAAGAAAATACCCAGATCGTGAATTATCGAAATTAATATAGTTTCTCATAATTTGAAGGAAGTTTTTTAAAGCTCCTCAAACCTACCAGTCAGTGATGAATTAAGACGATCGAACTAAAGGTACTTACTTATTTGGTCCAGGCTTTTATATCGCATGAAACTCTGATTTCGAAGTGAGATCAGTGCCCTTCTGACGGGACTGGACGGCGCTGTCTGCCCTTTTACCCTCCACTGTGAGAGGACCCAGTATTCACTCCTTCACTGGGCGAGGATACAGGAAGAGAAGCCATCTTGGAAGCCGAGAGCAGCCCTGGTCAGACCCCGAATCTGTGACTTTTTAGATTTCCCAGCCTAGAACTGTGGGAAACAAAATAGTTCTTTGCTTAGCTTACCCAGTATAAGGTATTTTGTTGTAGAAGTTTGATCAGACTAAGACAGTCCATCAGACCCATAGAATTTTTGTCTAATTCTGTAACTTCATATTCAAAATGACCTTGCCTTTGTGAAAAAAGTGAGCTGTAGTCGTATGGACTAAACAGATTAAATATGACCTGTTTTAGGTATTTAGCCCTTCAGAAATCATATTATGGGATTGTAGAGTGATGTTAACAAACTCTTGTTTCCCTAAAAGGTTGATTAATAAGCAAGTGAAAGGGGAAAAAAATAAGAATCAAGTCATGTCCTATTCTGGTACAAACTCTCAATGTTGAGTGCGATGATGATGTGTATTCATAATGTACCAATAAAGATTTTAATAAAATAAGCAAGTGAGACACAGTTTTAGTTGGTGAAAATTAGTACTGGGTACTTCAAAAAAACATGTTGCTTGGTTTGAAGAGAGTAAGGGTTTCCGAAAAACGTGTCCTTTGTTAACCAGCTTTGCTAATCGGTTTGCACTACTGGTTTCAAAAGCTAACTATTTATAGACCACATGGGGATTACTGGGCACCCGTCAAGTGGCCGGTGTGTGTCCCGTTGGTTTCTTTATTGGTATTTATAGTGTTCTGAGAGGCACAATTCAGTCCAAGTCATAGCTCAGCCTAAGTTTAATGAGCTCTTGTATGGTGGGATTCTGGTGTGTATTCTTCAGAATTTAGGTTCTTTTCCTAGTTATGAGATTTTTTTATTTGGTGACATTTCTCTATTAGCTAACATGACAGCTTAAGTGATATCAACTGATAAGTTAGTGGTTATATATTAACTTGGTAAATGGCTCCTTGTTTTGACGTGATTTTTAGCTTCTGGTCTCAGCTAACATGCAGGAATGTTGTATAAGTTTCCTACCTTGGCTAAAACAGCTTTAGTAGTATTTTTCATTCAGTCCATCATTCAGGTATTTGTTCATTTATTCAATAATGTTTTTATTCTGTGTATCAGGTATTAGTAGGTGCTGGAGACATAAAAAATTAATAATGATTAGGATTTGGCCTTAAATATCTCACAGTCTAGAGGGAGATAAAAATATGTTCATAGATTTATCATAGCTGAGTGAGACAAATGCTATTGTAAAGATGGGGGAAATGGGCCAGGGCTGTGAGAGCAGGGAGGAATTAATTCTTTACCAGGGACACGAGCTTTGAGCTAGGTTTTGGAGGAGGATTGAGCAGTGGAATTAACACATGATTATGAAATTATTTTCTGAAAGTATCTAGGAATTGATTAAATATTCAATGTGGTAGGAGTAGTTACAAGGGGTTGTTAAAATTAAAGCTATTTTGAGCTTCGTGTTAGTTATCTCTTGTAAAAAAAATAAGTTATTTTGAAGTCTCTGTGATGGAGGAAAGTTCAAGGGAAGCTGAGCTGGGTGGTTCTGGCTCAGGATCATGAATGAGGTTAATGTCAAGATGTCAGAGTAGGGCTGGGATTTAGCTCAGTGGTTCTGGCGCCTGCCTTGCAACTGCAAGGACCCAGGTTTGATCCCCGGTAACCACATACAACAATGCCAGGTCTGGAGAATCACCCACTGGCAATCAGTACCACATACCACAGTGTCAGTCATGGTGGCTCATGCCTGTAGTCCTAGAAGTCAGGAGGCAGAGGCAGGAGGATTGCTGTGTGTTAGAGACTTACCTGGGCTACATAGTGAACTCAGGACCCACCTGAACTTCAAAGTAAGACCCTGTCTTAACCCCTCCCCCCCAAAAAACCCATCATTGTATCTTTTTATTTTTTTAAATTGTGAAATAGGTACATTTTATATACATATCACAGTCACACTGAACATTGACAATTTGTACCAATATATGACATGACTTGATTCTCATTTTTTCCCATTCCCCCACCCCCAACCCTACCCACTATATACATAAGCTTTGTTTCCATCAATTTTTTCTTTCCCCTGATTACTTACCCCTGCCCATTTCCCTCTGAATAGTTTATATTGTACAATATCTAGCAGACATGTATCTGGCAGTCCCTTGAAGGTGTGCACAGGGTCCCAAGATCTCATCCTGATGGCACTTACCCTCCTGGAGAGGTTGCTGCTGGCTTTCGGCAGAAGACTTGTGATTGTCATCTCACGGATCATTCCAGAGCACTGCCCGTGTCTTCCTGACGTGGTAGTCCTCCAGGGTGAGTAAGTAAGAAAAAAGGAAGGCAGAACATGTACCTTTTATGACATTACCATGGGGATCACATACCTTCATTTCTATAATACGCCATGGACTACAAATTCCAGTGAAAGGCAGCAAGAATCATTGAGAGGCCATGGTGGAGACCAGCTACCACAGGAACAGAGTGTGAAATAACTTGTATGAATAGGTCATCAATTTGAATTTTAAAAAACAATCCTTAGAAAGCACATGGAGTTTGTCATTTAAAAATAACGTTTATGAAAGCAACATATGCATATTGTAGAAAAATTGGAGTGTACACAAAAATTCAAAGAAATATAATATCTATAATCCTACCCTATACGCAGGATCACTGTTGCACTATTAGTATTTTAGCTTATTTATTTCCATTTTCTCTTGTTCATAGGCTTTTGTATCTTTTGCTTTTTTTACTTTTTGCTATAGTAGAGTATATTTTTATATAGTTAAAAACCCAGAGATTTTAAACCAATAGTTAAAGGAGCTAAATTGAGATGAGGTCTTGAGAAGCTTGTGGTAAAGATCAATAAAGAGTCTGTGATAATGAGATATTGGACAAAATAATGTTGAAAGAGTTAAAGGTAAGAGAGTTAAAGAACAAATTTCTGCTCTAGAAATCCATGGAATTAGGTGACCAGTTAGGTATTTGGAGTATGAAAGGGAGACTTAAAAAATGACACTGAAATTTCTGGAGCACTAGACAGATGTTATGAATACACGTGGAGTACTTAAGGTTCTGTGTCTGGAATGTGTTGTTGGAGGTGTCTACTGGACACAGGGACATTCTGTAGCTGTCTCATAGTTAGTAAAAAAGTAATTGAAAGGAAGAGATTGAAGATACATGAGAAAGAGGTGTAAGTAGCAGAGTATAGAGTTAGAATGGGTAAGGATAAGGGTCCAGAGGACCCCATAAAGGTCTCTGGAGAACAGAAGGGATGTTTCCAATATTATTATCTGTCATGTATAGTGGCTCCTTTGTATCCATGAGAGATGGTTCCAAGATTCCTGCCATCTCTTGCAGGTACCAAAATATGTGGGACTCAAGTCATTTATGAAAAATGATGTGGTATTGCATATAACCTAGACATCATTGGTGAACCTATGACACATGTGCCACAGTGTCATTCATTTATTATCATAGAAAGCTCTAAAAAGGTTTACTGTCACTGACCTAGCATATTCTCCTTTATACTTATAATTATCTCTAGATTATTTATAATGCCTCATGTAATAAAAATACTAAGCCAATTAATGTTATCAGGTATTGTTTAAGGAAAAAAGACAAGAAAATCAGTAGCATAGTCACATCAGTCATACCTTGGTGCTTGACTGCTTTGAAACTTATTTCATTTTGTACCCAGCACATTTTGATATGAAAATTTTATTCCATTTCTCCCTATTTATTTGATATTTATGTGCAAGTTAGAACTTCCGTTGATTTCTTAACTTCTTCAGGAAAAATTACTTGTTGAGTACTTGTTGATTCTGATATTGATTCAAAATCTTGTAATGAGAGTTCCAAGGTATCACTGTACATATTCAGTACACACACAATTTATTTTCTTTTCCAGAACATTTTTGATCCATGCTTGGTTGAATTCATAGATATGGAACCTGCATATATATGAAGGACTAACTATACCAGGCACTGCTATATGTATTGGATGTTATTTCTTGTAACTCTTACAATCCAGTGCAGAAGGGCATTTTAGTTTCATATATTGGAACAGAAATCAGGCTTAGGATATTTAAATGGTTTGTTAGAATTACTTGGACAGTAACAGACCTAGTTCTTCCAGCTAGATCCAGCATTTCGTGGAGAGTGCGATGAAGAGTTTGGCTCTACTTCTGGTGTTGGATTACTGATAGTTTTTAAACCTTACCATCCTCTTCCCCTTCTGCCTACATCCCAGCAAGCTGATGAGATGGTCTCCTCTTTGGTGCTGGTGGACAGTTTAAACCACACAAACCCTAGCCCATGTGAGAGTCCTCACTTCAGCCCAGCTTTTCATCGATTGGAGCAAAGTGGCCACCTTCTCTGCTCTCAGGCCTGTTTTCAGCCATCTCTGGGCCCTCTCTGTAGAGAGGTCGCTATCTGAGTAATGATTCTTCTCAAACATTCACAGTATATGTGGCAGCTTCAGACTTGCCATTCAAACTAAATTTTTGTTGGGTGTACAAGATCGACTCTTCTTAGTAATCAATTGAATTTTAAATTCAATTTGAATTGAAATTGACAACATCACAGTTATTTTTTGGGGCAGGATGGCTGGAAGATGCATATGTACCATCAGAGACTTCTCTTTCTACAACACAGGGTATAACAGAGGAGAATTTTGTAAATGAGGTCTAAAATGTATAATAGATATTGTGAAATAGGAAGGAAATGTCCAAAGGCGAAGGGGAACTAGGGATGGTGTGCAGGGTAAAGCAAAGAAAGGAAAGAAAAATTGATGGTAAGAAGGAAAAAACAAACAGAAACAAAGTTTATGTATGTGAGGTGGAGGGATTGAAGGTGGAGGACAAAGGAATGGGAAAAATAATCAAGATACACCACATACAGGTACAAATTCTCAATGATGAATGTGCTCTCAATGTACACCTAAAATATACCAATAAACTAAATAAATAAAAATATATTAGGACTAGAAAAACAGGGAAGGAAATAGGCTATTTTGCTTTTAAAATGATACTTTTTTGTATCTCCTGCATTTTTTTGGTAATATACCAATTAAAAGAATAAGATAAATGGAAAAAATCACAACCTGATGGAAAGATTAAAGAAGCTACTTTGATTACTTTATGTAGGATGTATCCGTCTCAATGTAGAAATAGTTTCTATGTTGGGGAGTGCTATGATTTATATCTATGGGTTCCCTCAAGAGCCTCACATACCTTAGGCGAGGCTTCTGCAGGTGATTAAGTCGCTGGGCTGATGCAGCTGAGCTGCTGTTGGGAGGAGTGCTGCGGTGGGAAGAGGCAGGGGCATGACCTAGACGGGCACTTCTCCTTCCCTGCTCCTCCTCTGTACTCTGCGTTCTTGTCCCATGGTGAGCAGCATCTTCCCACCCCCAGCCCTCCTGCTATGTTCTTCTACCTTGGAATTAGCCAGCTGCATAGTGTAACAACGAGTCAAAGCAAATCTCTTTTCTTTAAGGTGCAGGTGTCAGATTCTGTCCCACTGAGGACAGTGGTGGAGACAAAAAGGCTAATCTTTCACTGAGCACATCTGAGACTTACCGCTTTAATTCTTATTCACATTAGCTCTCATAACAAAGAATACTTTATTGAAACAAATTTAGTTTGCTTGGAGGTCTCTTTGCCTTGGGTTTAGATCACACAGTGGAGGAGGCAAGCTGGCCTTTGGACTTCATTGTGGCTGTGAGAATTGTTACCTTCTGATAAAAGCTATGTTGCCAGTCAGAGAAAGGCTTCTGTAATTATCACTCGTCTTCTTGATGTGAGAAAAAATCTTACTCCCTTTTATTTCTGTTATAAACCATACTTCACTACAGATATGGTCTATGAATTTGATAATATTTAAAACTCTTCTCAAACTCTTTCCATTTGTAGAAATGGTCTTTATAGAAGCTGAATAGGAAGTGTGATGATGGATGGAGATAGCTTTTTTTTATATACCTAGGCTAGAAAGCTATTCCCAGTAGAATTACTGTTGGTAAGAAAAATGAACTTGTTCTCTAGGGCACCACTACTGCATACTGTTAAATGTCTTTTGAGACAGAACATAAGGTTCAACTCAACAGCTCTATCTATTAGGTAGAAGGGTAGTTGACAGTAGATTTTTCAAACTTGAATGTTTATACATTTTAATAAAAATGGGTGAATAAAATATAATGACCACACAGAATGGGTGCCACCACATTTGAATGAATGAGACATGAAACAATTGGCCTTTTACTTTCAGGAAACTTTGTCTTGTTATTTGTGACATCAGATATGTCTCTATTGTGATGTTTTAAACTACTGCTCTCCACTGAGAAGATAACCAATTACCACTAGGTTGTTTGATTACTAACTGACCACAATATATGTGCAATACCCAGTAATGAGCAAATCTGTAAAAAGAATTGGGGATGTAGGTCAGTGGCAGAGCACCTGCTTAGCATGTACAAGGCCCCAGATTTGATTCTTAGCATTATTGCAAAAAAATTTAAAAATGTCAGGAGATAGATGCTAACCCTCCTTTGATCAGTACACATTATATACATGTATTAAATTACCACTGTACCTTATAAGATGTACAATTAAAATATAACTAATAAAGATAAGTAGAACCACACCTTAAAAACCCCAAACTCCATTGTATATAAAAACAAATGCTAGTGACAATAGTGATTTGCTAATATGCTGGAATGTTATGATGTGAATTTGAGAAAGGTCTCATTTTTCTCAGTAGACTTATCTATTCATCTAACAACATTTATATAATGTCATCTCTTCATATAACAACATTTATATATTTACACCAGTTACTAGTATAATCAGTTTTCTATGTTGTGTCTTGTTACAATTGTGTTCAGTATCCAAACACTATGTGTTTCATTTTTCTGGGAAAATGAGATCCATACCGCAGAGATCCAGGGGGGGCTGTATTCATATTTACTAAAAAACCCCAAAAATTCAGCGTAGTATCAGAGGGAAAACATGGGTTGGCTGCACAGCTCGGGGGCCGAAGGCAGATCTGCCAGTCTCTGTGGGAGGAGCAGGCTGTGGAGCCTGCTCAGGAAGCCTCGAGGGACTGCAAGGGCTGAGACAGCTGGGGCTATTGGTCTATCAAAGAAAAATGTAACCAAAACATAAGGCAAGAAGTATTTTCAAGATGAGGGTGACTCTGGCTGAGAGCGACTACTCATCTTCAGTTTAAACTTCTACAGATTCCTGTTGGGGAAAACTTGAATAATAAAATGACTGATCTAAACCATCTGTCTTAAAAACACTCAGCTTGCCTGAAAAGATCAAACCATGTTCTGCTCGGAAGGTGGGAACAATACCTGAGGCCAGCTTCCTGACTGGACAGAAATCTGTGTTTAAACTTTAGGATTTCCCAAGATGCTCTCTTCTTAGGTAACTAAGCTAAACACACTACATAATAATAAGGATAGCAATAATGTATTGTATTTACTGTGTGCTAGAAAAGGCAGACAATGCTTTATGCTGTTCTCTTTTTGTGCATTGTCCAAATCTTTATCTCTCAAATTTAAATTTGAGCCAACAGTTTCTTCTGTCTTTATATCAACATATACTTTCCTTTTTATCAAATCCTCAGCGTTTTGAGTGACCATAGGCCTGGTAGTGTTCTTGTAATACCAAGGTGGGCCATACAGACATGTTCTGTGCTTCACAGAGCTCATGCTCTGCCCTAAGTGTTCTCAGTTCTGCTGACTGTACACATTTATACAAGGGCCGCACATTTCCTCAGCTCACGGCAGCCTCATGGTGAGCTAATGAAAACAGTTGTATTCACGGTATGTCTGAATCACAGTCCTCTTTAGCAAAATCACTTGATTCTCACTTGATAGTCCATGAGGGAAATTGAGTAAGTTTATAAGACACCATCAGAGTTCTTTGACGTTTGAGATGTATCATAGTCACTCTCTTATGACTTACTTCCAAGTGTGTGTGATTTCTGCTTACCATCTTGTGTGACTGATTTTGGTATTGTGTGGCTTCTTCAGCTGTTGCCACTAAGCTGTGGAGAGTACGTACCTGCCTGTTGGCATGAGTGACATTTTGCTGAGCTGTGCGTGTCAGCCTTTGTCAGCCTAGACTGTTTTTGCTCTGTAGCCTGATTTCCTTTTAGAGCATTCCAGGCCCACCTCTTCTTGCTCCCCAGTCATGTTAAAGCCTGGTACTTGCTAATGTAGGTGGAACCCTAATTTTCCTCTCTGCAGTGAGTTTGTTGTCGGTCTGTACCATCCAGACTTTTTCTTTTCAATGGAGTGGTTATTATCCTCACTATTTAGGGTTCTTGCTTCTGAGGTATAGATCCACACCGATGCATTTAACTACTGACTATCTTGAGCTCATTATGTGTCCTGTGTATTTCACTATTTGATTAATTTCATTACTCCTAGGGCTTCAAACCTCTCTTTGTATCCATATCTATATTGTGTATTATGCTAACCTACCCTCCACATCCTGCCCTTGAGCTAGAGCTGTGAATTTCAAAGTGCCTAGCAAATATATTTACTTAGATGCCTGTAAATATGAATATAAGCCTATCCCAAACCATGCTTTCTTCTGTCAGTCATCTTACTCCAATATTGGCTACTGCAGCTAAAGACAAGCTAGGTTTGTTCTGGTTCTAAAAGCTACAGGCTTTTAGAGTCACCTTAGGTTCATTCCTCCCTTTCAACACTGTTAAAGTCTCAAAATGGAAGTCTTGTTGACTATTCCCGATTTCTCAAAACTTACATCTCTTTTCCATTTTTGAACCTCCCCATTTAAAAAAAAAATCATTTGTTAGTGGTGGTTTTGAAAAGTACCTTTCCTCTCTCTTCTGTGTACTCATTCTTCCGTGATTCTATTCTTTTGCTGCAGTCAGAGTGATAGTTCTCAAGTAGAGGTTCAATCACAACTCTATTCATTTAAAACCATTCAGAGCCTCCTTGCTGCTGACAGAAGGAGGTTGAACTGCCTGACCTTCCCCACCAACACCCTCAGCATCTCCAGCTTTATCCTCCTGCATGCACTGTGGCCCTCTGTTACTGAACTTGCTGCTGCTTTTTGACTAGCAACTGCAAAACAGCTGTGGTGAGTCTGAATCTCAGGGGCACTCTATACCCGAGCTACATTCCCAGCTCCTTTTATCTTAGTTTTTGGAGACAGATTATTAACCTTACTTGTGTGAACTTAATTGACTTGAAAGCTGCTTAGGGGACTAGTAGTACGCATTTGTGGGTGTTGTCCCTGGGTGGGTCACAGAGGTATGACCTTGGACACTAGATTTTGTCCCTGGCCTCTTTCTCTTTGGTAGCACTTGGCTCTGTTCCCAGGCCCCGTGACAGCTATGCTCTGCCACACCCTTTTGCTACTATGTTTCTCTCTCAGAGCTAACTAACCAGGGACTAAATCCCATGACAGCATAGGCAAAATAAATCTCTCCTTTAAGATGTGGATGTCAGACCTTGTGCTCCAGCCAGGGAGAAACTGATCGATACAGACACGGTCTCCCTAAGCTGCCCAGACTTTGTACTGAAAACTTTCTTGCCTCAGCCACCTGAGATGCTGGAATTACAGGCTCGTACCACCATGCCTGGATCAAACAATCCCTTATTCTATATCATATTGCTTCTACAGATTCCCTCAGAAATGGCAGGGATTCCAGAATAAGTGAAGAGAGTAAGTATGTGCACTTGTTGTTAAATGCAAATGGGACGTTCTGCGCATGCCAGAGTTAACAGAAGAAGGGCTGTAGCAGAGAAAGCAGTGTGCTTTGGTTGAGGATTTTAAAAGCACTTATTTCACATGGAGACAGGCAGAGTCTTCCAGGAATGAGAATGATCACTAGGAAGGTGAAGCTTGTGTGTATGTACATATGAACTATAGAGAAGATGGGACTTTGAGGAAAATCTGCAATTCTGGGGTCAAGTTATAAAATCTTAGAAGTGAGAATTCCAGAGGTCATGACTCCACGGGGGTTAGTGATAGAAGAGTTCAGTACCAGGAAAGCTTATGTTACTTTCTGGGGTGGCTGGGTCAGAGCCATGCCAATAAGCAGAACACTTCAGCTGAAAGGTGAACCTGGGATTCAGTCAAACAAGAGACTATTTTTCTGATACTCACGGGACCTGATTAATCATAGCAACATTAATATTTGTGAGTATTTTGTGTACATGATTCTAAGAATTTTATATCTTTAAAAAAT
>PVIR01017736.1:23447-34555 GCA_004026965.1 Petromus typicus | reverse complement strand
GTCTCGCTTTGTAGTTCAGGCTGGCCCTGAGCTCAGCCTCCAACTCACATCACAGCAATCCTCCTGCCTCTGCCTCCCGAGTGCTGGGATTAAAGGCGTGAGCCACCACGCCCGGCACTGTGGTATGTGGTACTGATTGCTGCTGAGCATGAGTCTCCACACCCAGTGTAGTATGTGGTTGCTGGGAATCGAACCCTGGCCTTTGGGCTTGCAAGACCAGTGCTGGAACCACTGAGCTAACTCCACGGCCCCAGAAGGCAGTTTTTGCAAACGACAACAGCATGTTATGCAAATCTTGCTTACATGACAGTACTTTGGTAGGACATACTTGACACCTTACTGGTTTTCCTGTTTTCAGACGACGTTCTTCTGCTGTTTCACCTGTCTGTTCACCAATCTGCTCCGGAATTCTTTTGAGTAGCCCTTGGGCAAATACATATTGTTATTATCTGTTGTAATTAATCATTTATCAATTCCAGTCCAGATCCTCTGTGAAAATTTCTCCATATTTTGAGCTTATTATTTTCTTTGTAAACCATGAAACTATTTATGCTTGACATGTTTAAAATCAAGCATAACACACCCATTGGCTAACACTTTGTGGCATCATAGTGACGTCATAGTTCCTGCCACACTCCTCAGAAACATCTATTCCATGCCATCTTTCATTTGATTTTAAAATGTGGCAACTTCTGGCTTCATTTGTGTTGAGGATTCACTATCTTGTTTATTTGTTTTGAGACAAGGGCTAGCCTTGAACAATGTAGCACAGGCTGACCTTGAACTCAAGATCTTTCTGGTTCAATCTCCAGCATGCAGTGATTTAAATTATAGTCTCAGCTCCACTGTCAATCTTATCATCATGGTGTAATACTGACAGTATCAATAGTACTTATTTATTTATTTATTTATGTATACAATATTAAGGATCAAACTGAAGACCTTGTGCTTGTCAGGAAGGCATGGTGCCATGGAACTAGATAATCAGCCCTAATTTCTTTTTCTTTGCCATATAGGAAAGAAATTTATATATTTTACAAATACATTACAATTGATATACACTGGGTGTATACACTGGGTGTATATCAATGTTATGTCTTTTTGAAATCCAAAGATTGTACTACACATTTTTATGTTGTAAACTTGAAGAGTTTTTCAGGAATCTCAGCTTTGTTCTTGCAAATAGTCTTGTGGTGGTTCACTGGCGTTCTTTTAACAAACAAAACATCTGCAGATAACTAGTGAACCAATTGTCAAATGTGACATTTGAGTCCCTGTTTGAAATAGGTGCACAAATAAAGATCTGGTGGCTGAGTTCCAAGATAAATTGCTAAATTCAAAGTGTAAAATGTTTTCTCTATCACAGCATATATTTTTACACCATATTGAGAAGTTTTACTTGGTGTATATTGTAAAAACCTTTAACACCCAGTGTATATCAATTGTAATGTATTTGTAAAATATATAAATTTCTTGATAGTTCAAAACAAAGCTTTCAAATCATAAGTGAATAGCGGCCAAATTGTTGGAATTTTTTTCTTTCTTCATGGGTCCCTTTTATCATCAAAATAGGCAATTTTGATGAAAACCAAATATCCTGACTGTAGTTATTGTTCTTAAAATCTCAAACCACATCTCCACTTCTCCATAAATCCTTTACATTCTGATGATTACATTTATAAAGTCCTGCTATGAAGGCTTTCAGTTCATAGTGAGTTATCATGGTAAATATATTTTTGAGTATTTCTACTGATGCGTATAGAATATTTTACTTATATTTCATTATCAGTGTATTTCAAAACATCTTATAGCATATCATCCATTGCAGTTTCCAACACTGAATCACAGTGTTGATGTTCTTTTCAGTAGGTTTCACTACTTGCTAGAACCTAATAACATTTTCTGATCTAATTCTAATGTGGGATCATTCAAGAATATCTACCTATTATGTAGCATTTTAACTAGTCAAACATATATTTAAACTACTATTTTCTTCCTCATTTCAAAAAGTCTTCATTCTGTATTTCTCTGTTTGTCATATATCTTGCTAACTTCTTTGGTTTAGATGATTCAAGTCTTCATTAGTAACTGAGTCACCTATTGACTCACTTTCAACCTCTTCCATGAGTTTTAAAAGCAGATTTTCATGTGATATTATTCTGAGAAGGCCTATTTTATAGCAAAAATTAAAAAAATAACATTTAAGGGAAAAATATAAATACACAAAAATGTAACAATACATAATGTGCTTAAAATTCACCTGCTGACAGCTTAACACATGTGTGAACCCCTTGTTGTTCATTTTACTAAGAGAATTAATAGAAAGATTGCTTTCTGTCCTTTCCCAGAGCAGCTACTGAGACACACAGCTAGCTATCGGCTCACATTTAGCTAAAGTACATGCTTTCATTAGAAAAATACAGTATGTGTGTTGCCTACCTTGAGTGAGGAACCAAAGGTTTGAGGCTACATTGTCAATTTGATTGGCTTGAGAGCAGCATAGGCAATTAGTAAAGCACTTATCTGATGTGTCACAGAGTCATAACTTTCAGTATTGTATTTGGTCCTTGGCCCGTTCCTCTATGGCAGTGTCTTCCTGCTTTGTTTTGTAGTCACCATGAACTGAGCAGCTTTGCTCTGCCAAGCCCCTCTGCCGTGATATTTTCTGCCTAAGAATCAGCCAATCATGTACAGAATCTTATGAAACTTTGAGACAAATATGAATTCTGCTTTTTCAAATTGCACTGGCATCAAGTAGTTTGTCGCAGGGATAGGAAAGCTGACTAATATCATGACCTGGTAAATATTTTTACTTACCTCACTAAAATACTTATGTAGTATTTCTCCTTAAGAGTTCAAGAAACTTCAGTCTTTTGGTGATAACTGATATGGAGGTAAAGATTCAATTTGGAAGATATTAAAGATAAAAATCAGGCCGAAAGATTAGAGCTAGTTTTCTGTTAAGAGAATGCAAAAGACACAATAATAATCATGAAAACTCATCCACAGTCTATTAGTGTTTTTGGAGCAAACACAGAGATCATCAAAATTGTCTCTAGTGAGTGATTAAATCTTGAGACCAAATACATGTGAACATTAAAATGACAAGACAGGGAATTATCATTCTCTAAAACATTCTGCTGTCAATTTATTTTAGCATTTATAGATATTTTTGAAGATTTTTGAAGTAGGAGAACTTTTATATATGAAACATATGAAAGCTTTGGTTTGGCAGCCAGTTAGGACACCTAGAGTATTGTCAGTTGATTTCCCCTTCATACTTTTTCCTTCTTTTGTTGTGCCTGCTGAGATTATTCTGTAAAGCCCCAAGATTTTGCAAAACACATTTTGCAGACTGCTAGACCATTATAACGTACTAATGTTGTAACAAAAGAAAGTATATATCAGATAGCAAGACCAGGTTATAGAAAATGTTTGGCAAAAGATCATATTGGAACCGAGATCATAGGCTACATAGAGTCAGATTACCTGGTCTTGCAACTGATTCTGCTACACACTAGTTGAATTACCTTGAATATTACTTCACTTTCTTTTATATATCAGTCTACGAGATGGAGATAATATAATTCCAGATCCATGTCACATAGTGTGTGTGTATGTATGCAGGAGACTATACCCCAGAAGTTCTTCTAAAGTATCATGCTACCTCTCATGTGATTCCAAATCAAATTGTTCATACAAATTTTGCATCAGAAGAGTTAAGTAACTAGAGAAATATTTTTATGCTGTTTTTGTAAACTATGCTGAACCCTGTTTTGGTGTTGTGGAAAAATTGTGAAGTTTGAAATTGAGTAGACTTAATTCTTAATCTCAGTACTACTTACTTTCTAATTCTATGTTCTTATAATTCATTTACCTGTTCAGATATCAGATTGCCTATCTCTAAGATGGGAGTAATAGCTGTTCCATGGAACAGTGGCCATGGAACATAAATATCTCAGGCCAAGAGCTTTGCCCTAGGAGAACACAATAAATACATTTCAGTCCTATGTCATAGTCACTTTCCTCATTTCTAGACAAAATACCTGTTAGCCAAAGCTAAAGGATGTAAGTTTATTTTGGCTCACATCCATAATTCGCTGGTTCCAAGGAAAAGTCACATGGCATAAGGGCATCACAAAGAAGAAACAATGCATGGCAGGCAGAAGACAGCAAAGCAATAAACCATAATAGTAGCAAATTGACTTCTTTCTGTCCCTCTATCTTACCTTATCTTATCTCTAGAAGTTACTGACATATAGGGTTACTAACACACTCATGCCCTTAATCATAGGATTACACCAACCTAGCAACACAATCCTTACATCACAGTCTAGATCCAGCCACGTCTGAAAAGCCCCACCTAAGACCATATGAGGCTGGGGGGGGGGTGGCTATACAAATTCCAACAACCTAGAAAGAAATAAGCACTAAAGACAGACCAGATAGCTCAGGGCAGTTCAAGATTATCAAACCAGGAGTTATGAGTTGATACAAAGCAAAGGAGCTACATAATAAACCATGGAATGGGCAAAATAGAGTAGTAGTTGTATTAACAAAATAGAAAGGTAATTGTATTAACTCCAGGGAAAATATGGAAGTCCCTTGGTTTGAATAACTTTATATTGAATTGAAATAAAATAGAATCTATTTGGGGCTCACCTATCTTTCCTTGGCTGGAAAATGAAGGAGATGAGTTAATAAAGGGTTTGCATCTGTCCTTTTCTCTAAGCTGATGACAGAAAAATTTCATGGATGCTCACTTGCCTGAGATCTGAATCACTCTGGCATGATAAGAAGCAAAAGAAACTCATAGATATCAAGGAAAGAGAAAAAAAGATAGGCAGAACATAGATAACGAGAGAAGACTAGGAAATTAAGGATAGGAAATAAATGAAAATGAAAAGGAGAAATGAGAAGAGAGTGTAGAAAACCAAAAGACAAAAAGGGAAACCAAAGAGAAAAATAATTGAAGAAGGTTTTAACCAAGGCTACTGAGGTGTCACTAGGCAGTGATCTTGCTTGTTCATGAATGATACACGCGCCCATTTCAAAGGTCACGTGACCTAGAACTTGGCATCAGAAAACACTTGATTCCTAGGAGCTGATAAATAAACAAGCCCAAGCCCAGAGATTATCAGACACAGATATGTTTTTTTTCCTCCCCAGTGAAAGAAATGTAATTTTTTCTTCTACTCTCTGAAAGGTAAACAATGCTTGTTTCTTAGAAACAGCTGGGAGTATAGGAAAAAATATCATTGCTTCTTGCCAACCCCAGAGTTCATTCCAAGGATCCAATTCCCTTTCTCATCATATTGGTTCTTTAGCCAACGCATTTGTGGAGACAAAGCTCCCCACCCACATACCTGTGCCAAAAATGTGGAGACTCTTGTACTCCTGCAGAGTTCCCAGAATTAAGACAATGGTCTTTATGTTGAGATGGTATCACTTAATCACTGTCACACACAAAAATACATCATTTCTAAAAGTTTTCTTTTGGAAAGTACTGGTAACATCTCCAGAAGTTGTTGAGCTGCCTGTCTCACCTTGGTTTTCCTATGTTCAATTACTTTCTCGGCCATATCCCACCTTCTTCTCTGAATGTCTTATATAGTTCCTGCATTTTCATTGTGTACCCTCCTACCACCAATTACTCGTGGCTTTAAACTCTCTATTTTCTTCTCTTCACAGATATCCAGTGGGAGTAGATGGTTTTAAAAGTGATTGATTATAAGGTAAAAATCATTAGTCAGAGGCCCTAGAGAGAATCACACATCAAATTATCTGTGTCTTTCTATCTTGAAACTGTCTTCCTGTAAACTCTATCAGAGATGAAATTTTCCTCAAGCCAATTAATGTGATAACACTAATAATAGTAATCCTGTATATTTTGTAGCACTTTATAAGTTTTATATTCCATATCATATTTGAAACTCAACAATCTCATGATATATAAGCGAAAAATTTCAATTTACACTTTCAGAAGCAGAAAAGCATGTGCAAACTGAAGAAACTGAAGTTTATATTCCTATGATGATAGGAATTGATTTCAAGGCCTTGTATGCACTAAGCAGGCACTATATCCCTGAGCTACATTCCCAGCTCAAAGTATTGAGTTTTGAGTAACAGTAACAGAAGTTGTAAGTCCTTTTGTCAGTTTTTTTTTTTTTTGAGACAAGTTCTTCTATTATATTGACCATTCTGACCTCATACTTGCAAATCTTCCTGTCTCAGCCTCCCAGAGTGCTGGGATTACAGGCATGTATCACTGGGCATGGGTATAGTTCTGAAATCTTTAACGTGCCAATAATACATTTGTTCAGTAGCCAGCCTTATTACTGGTGGTATATAAATTTCCCTGACCTAGAATTTCACCTCTGAAACCGCACTCCTATGTCACCATTATGAGAGGTTAGATGCAGAGCAGGCCTATGACTACCTTTGACTTAGATTCTGAATTCCTGTCCGTACAAAGCAATGATAGGTTGACTTATACTTGGTTCTGGCAACTGTAGATCACTTTAGGAAATGTGCAATTAATTGGAAAAATTTAATATCCTTTGGAAAGGTCACACTTTGCCCATTGTATTAATTTCTCTGTTCCAACGAGTATCACTCTGAGCAAGACAATTCCCAGTACTATTAAATTTTCATGAGTTACAGAATGTTTGATCTGAAAAGAATTTTAGAATATTAAAAGGCCAAGGAGGTGAAGTTGTCTGCTCAAAGTCACCCAGAGAATTAGTGGAAAACCAACATGTGAGACTCCATATAAGAAGCCTTGTTGTCCAGGCCACAGCTTCTTAGGGCCTCAGCTTAGGCTCAAGTGACTCCCGTACAGCCCATGTCTGTAAGGGCAGATCTCATCTGTGAAAACACATATCTCTACAATTGTCAAATGTTTCTCTCTTGACTCTATACATTTTCATACCCTGAAAACTATTGTTTGAGTTCCCAGCGAGCCAAAACATGGGAGAATGTCACAGATCTTGGGCCGGGGATTTAGCTCAGTGGTTCCGGCGCCTGTCTTGCAAGTGCAAAGACCCAGGTTCTATCCCCCGGTAACCACATACAATATTGGGTGTGGAGACTCATGCCCAGCAGCAATCAATACCACACACCACAGTGCTGGGCGTGGTGGCTCATGCCTGTAATTCTAGCACTTGAGAGACAGGAGGATTGCTGTGATGTGAGTTTGAGGCTGAGCTCAGGGCCAGCCTGAACTACAAAGCGAGACCCTGTCTCCTCCACCCCCCCAAAAAAGAAGAATGTCGCAGATCTAATGAATCACAGTGAAGCACAAACCTGTGGCAGAAATTCTGCCCCCAGGCAATAAACTTAGTTGGCTCCATGGTCAATAGGTTGTGAGGCCTAAAATCTAAGATATTCCTTGGGGAAGTTAAACTCTACACTAGAAAATGTTAAGTCCATTTCAACCCCATAACTCAAGATAAACACGGAGCTGTACCAGAATACTGTTTCCTTGACATAGTCTCTGGCAGCCATAGGTATCTCTCTCCTTGGCTCTCAAACTGTGGCTGATGGCAGAAATGCAAATGATGAGCTCATGGTATGAATCCAAAAAGTAGCGTGCATTTCAGTATTCATCTTCAGAGTGTTTCATGTACTTTTTGGAAAGAAACACATTGGATTGGCGTAGAAGACATAAATGTACAAGGTAGGTCAGGTGGAACTTCTAAATAATGATGATACATTGAACAGACACTTCCAATTTAAATATCTATTAAAACTGAAGCAAAGAGACATTTCATTTTTGGGACAGAGTCTCAATATGTAGTCCAGGCCATCTTTGAACTCAGTAGATAATATAAGTTGGCCTCAAACTTGTGATTCCTTTGCCTCAGCCTACAAAACACCAATTCCAGAGATCTGCTACCATGCTGAGTGCAATGGGGTAACTTTGAAAGTTTAACCTATAGGGAAGATTGAGTAAGAGAGAACATAGAAACAACTAAATTTAACAGCCAGGATGCAGATGGATTAGGAATCAAATTAGCATAGCCTAGCAAACATAACACAGGGCTATTGGAAATAACAGAAATGATAGCTAACAAGTTTTACCCTGTGCTGAATTATCATCATGGAAGGTGGCAATAGTTAAATCAAATGAAAGAACAAAGGAAAATCTACTGTGATAGGTATATTATATGATAATGACAAACAAACCAGACAAAACAGAACAAAAGAAAACAAAGATTTATTACTAATACTAAATATGTAACACAGTCAGTCATGGGCTCAGGCCAATTTAGTGCTTTAAACATACTTCTTGAATTATACATCTGTGATTGTCATAGCAGGAAAAGAGAAACATAGCACATTCTTACACATTTAAACTTTCTCCCCCAAATAGTATATGTTATCTACTTACATTTCATAGCTGAAATAAGTCACATGAGTTACATTACAATGCTTAATTTCCCAAGAGGATCAAAAAGTGGAATTGTTCCATGAGCTTAGAATGAATTAAAGTGAACTATGACCATAATGTCTACTATGAAATCTAAAATAAAATTATTGGTTGAAAGCCATTCAACAAATGGGTTTGAGTTGCAGAACCTTTCTCTCCTCATCACCTCATAGATCCATGCTGTTGGACTACTCTTCTTCCTCACTTTTACAGAAATCTTGGCATTTATTTTCTGGAGATGGCAAAATGAAGACATCTTGATTGAGGATTCCCAGGAATAGAATTGATGACACATACCGAACTTAGATTTCCCAAATCTTTGTCCACTGGGTTTTCAGACATTTGGCAGATGGGCCTTTACCTTCTAAGAGGGAGAAATAAAATATATTTTAGGGACAATCTTACCACTGATAAAGGAAAATCATGACCATACTGTCAGTACAGTTATGCAGTCTTAAAAAGAAGCTCAGAGTCAACAAGTCTGAAATATAAACCTGGAGATTACAATCAACTTAGAGCTGTCATTGAAGAATTATGAGGCAAATGAGCAGCCTAACAAACAGAAAAGTAAATTTAGAGCAAAAAACGATGTGGGGAGAAATACAAATAAGAACAAGATGTTATACAAATGAAACATCTGGAGAAGAACAGCAATAAAGCCCTTCAACTTTGATAACACTGATATAAAAAATGAGACATATCACAGACATACTTTAAGATGAATAAAGACATTTCAGAAAATTGAACAAAACAATGAGAGATAGAGAATAGGAGTAAAGAAAAATCAAATTAAAGGGCCAGTCTACAAGATCCATATAATAAGAGAATTATTTTTAACCTTGACTTTTATGATGAAATTTTAAGATGAATTAAAATATGCACATATGTGAAATGTTATATCAACTATGCTTCTTTCAAATTTATATGTTGAAGTTGTATGCCATATCCCTAAAAAATAACCTTACGTGGAAATGGGTTCGTTGTGAATATGGATAGTGAAAGTGCAGCTTTATTGAACTAAGGTGAACCAGACACTCACACATTCATCATGAAAACATCATGAGAAGAGTCCAAGGAAGGAGTGAAGCACCTATGAGCCATGGAATGGTAAAGATTGTCAATTACTTGTCAGAAAGTTAGAGAGACAGTTATGGGATGGTTTCTCCTTTTCTATCCTTAGAATGAGTCAAAGCTGCTGACATACTAATTTTTGAGGCTTCAATACTATGAGGCAATACATTTCTGTTGCTTAAACCACCCAATTTGTATTTTATTATGACAGTCCCAGCAAATTAATACATGGAGTTTCAAAAAGTTCTGCCTGCCGTGGACCATTCTTCATGTAGCAAGATGTAGAAGATGTGTCTGGCATGGGGATATAGCTCAGTGGTGCTGCCTCTTGCTTGGCAAGTGTGAAGTCCTGAGTTCAAGTACAAGGTCGTAAATTCAATCCCTGGTTCAGCATAAAAAAGAAAAAGTATCTGATTAAAATTAAGTAATAAATGGACCGCAGAGTTAGCTCAGTGGTTCCAGTGCCAGTCTTGCAAGCGCAAAGACCCGGGTTCGATCCCCGGTAACCACATAACAATACGGGGCGTGCAGACTCACGCCCAGCAGCAACCAGTACCACATACCACAGCGCCGGGCGTGGTGGCTCACGCCTGTAATCCCAGCACTTGGGAGGCAGAGGCAGGAGGATTGCTGTGATGTGAGTTTGAGGCTGAGCTCAGGGCCAGCCTGAACTACAAAGCGAGATTCCCCCCCCCCAAAAAAAATTAAGTAATAAATGATGAAAGAGAAGGGCATAAGACTAAGAAAACTAGAAATTCATTGTATGAAAAGATGAGAGGAAATCCCCAGGTGAGTCAGTCGGATTTCCATTACTGTATCAAATACCACGAATAAATCAACTTACCAAGATGAAAGAATTACTTTGGTTCACATTTTGGAATGCTTCAGTCTGTGGTTGCTTTGCCCTGTTGCTTTGGAACCTGTCATGAGAGGCCACATTATGGCAGAAACACCAAGTGCTGGAATCTGCTTACTTTGTCAGCTGGGAAGAAAAGAGACAACAGAGAGTCATTGGGACCCCATAATTATTTTAGGGCTTGTCTCCAATGATATAAGACCTCCCAATGAGCCCCAATTCTTATGCAACTTGACCGTTTTCCAGTAGCACTGAGCTGGAGAAAAAGCTTTTTGATGTTTTGGAAAAATTCATATAAATTTTTGAAGAAAGTTGCACATTTCTAGCTAGTGAAGTGTTTCATCACTTTTATTTTACTTATTACTTTTAATTTTTAAAATTTTCATTTCATTTCAACACAGATTTGCTGTATATGTATTGTCAAACAACTATATTTTCACTTACTTTGTAGCTTTTATTATGTGCAGTTATTTTTTTTATTTTTTTTTTTATTTTTTTTTTTTTTAGGTTTTTGGAGACAGGGTCTCGCTTTGTGGTTCAGGCTGGCCCTAAGCTCAGCCTCCAACTCACATCACAATCCTCCTGTCTCTGCCTCCCGAGTGCTGGGATTACAGGCGTGAGCCACCACGCCCGGCACTGTGGTATGTGGTACTGGTTGCTGCTGGGTGTGGGTCTCCACACCCAGTATTGTTATGTGGTTACCGGGGAATCGAACCCGGGTCCTTGCGCTTGCGAGACAGGCGCCGGAAC
>PVIR01017736.1:0-23347 GCA_004026965.1 Petromus typicus | reverse complement strand
TATGTGCAGTTATTTTTAATGTTTGCATTTATTAATATATTTGCAGTATGAATTTACATCCTGTGGGTACAGTTGGTACATATATATAGCACAACTTAATTCCTTTTTTCATTATAGATCCTTTACCTGCCTTCCCATTCCTCAATCTTTTGATCTCATTCTTATTTAAGAAAGATGTAGCTCCTTATTTTATATTATTTCTATTTTGTTTTGCTCTTTATGTATAATTTAGGCTTCTAATACAAGAGAAAATGTAGAATTTGAGTTTGTGTGTCATATTTGTTTCATTTACCATGATGCTCTCAGGATGAATTCCTTTTTAGACAAATGACTCATTTATCTTTCTTTGTGGCTGAGTGATAATTCATTGTGAATGAATACCACATTTTCTTTAACCATTCATTTACTGGTGGACATTTGGCCACTTCCAAGATCTAGTTACCATGAATTGGGTATGCATGCATCATTGTAATATGATGTATGTAACTCTTTGGGGAAGATATTTAGGAGGGGAATATTTTAGGTAAATGCAATTTCTATTTCTAGCTTTTTTGAGAAATAACTATACTGATTTCCATAGTGATTGTCCTAGGTTACCCTCCTACAAAAAAATCCAGAAGTATTTCCAACGTCCCATAGCATTTGTTATTATTTGATTTCTTGATGATGGCTGTTCTCTCTTAGATAAGATGAAATCTCAGTGTTGTTTTAATTTGCATTTCATTCATGGCCAACACTGATGAGTATGCCTCCGTGTATTTATTGGTCATTTGTATTTCTTCTTTTGTGAAGTGAGTCTTTAATTGGGGGAGGTATAAGTTTTTTTGAAACCCTTATATTTTGTAGATCTTAGTGCTCTATCTGAGGAATAGCTAACAAAATTTTTTCCAGTTCTGTAGATTGTCTCTTAACTCCTGTGGTTCTTTCCTTTTCTGTGCAGAAACTTTTAATTTTAATTAATCCAATTTGTTGATTCTTGTTATTTCTTGTGCATTTGGATTTCTGTTCAGAAAGACATTACATATGTCTCTGACTTCAAGAGTTTTACTTATTTTATCTTCCAAAAGGTTGTTTCTGTTCTACTATTTATTCCTTTGATCAAATTTTGTTTTAGTTTAATACATGGGGAGAGATATGGCTCTAGACAGAGTGTGAATTTGAATAAGCAGTTTTTACAGCAGTATTTGTTGAAGAGACTCTTTCTTGCAGCCCATCTTTCCTGACTTTTTCAAAGATCAAATAATTGAGGGTGCTTGAGGTTGTTTCTGCATCCTCTATTCTGTGCCACTGATGTTTGTGTGTTTATGTAACAGTACCATGCTGTTTTCATCACAGTAGTTTTGTAATAGGACTTCCAGTCTGGGATTCTGATGCCTCCAGAATGCTCTTGTTATCCAGAATGACATTTAATATTCTGGGTCTCTTCTGGCTTCATATGAATTTAAGGATTATTTCCTCCAGTTCTAAGAAGGCTGTTGGTTTTTTGGTTGGAATTCCACTACATTTGCATATTAAATTTGGAAGTATGGATCCTGGGAAGATGGCAGAATGGTAAAGGTCAGTGACCTCTCCCTCTTGGTGATTTATTGCTTCTAAGCCAGAATATAGTAGTTGGGGGGGGGGCAGGGGAATTTAGATTGCTAAAAATCCCTTTCCCCCAAAAAAAGAGATCTGAGGCAAATCTCAAAGAAAGAGAAATAAAAATGAAGAGGTGAAAGGGAACCAATCTCTGCTCCTAGAGCCAGGACCCCAGAGGGGGAGGGGCGGTTGACTCTGTGGAGACCACCACACTTGCTATTGCTGATAGCCCACAGCCATCCTCCGAGACACAGGACAGTCAAAACAGGTCCACGGCAGCAGCTGTATTAACCACCTACAACCTGGTTCCTAAGAGAGGACAAAGGTTCAGCGCCAAGCAAGGAAGCCTTGCCCACTGCTCCAAGAGAGAGATGATCAGCAAAGTGCCACCAACCCAGACACGGCATCTCCAACCCCGCCAAGAGTGACAATGGCTCCATCCATACACCATGACCCCCCAGTTCCAGCTTTCAGCCCTTCATTACATTCGTCCCTGCCTTCCAGCACGACCCTGCCTGCCTCGCTGAAGGGGTAGGCGCCCACTCAGAGACCTGCGAACTTCTCCATTAGTGAGTTTCTGGGCTCAGCGCCACCTACAGGACCATGGACTCATTTCGAGGTGGAGGGGAACCTGTTACTTCCAAGCCTGCAACTCCAAACAGATCTCAGCTAGTCAGAAGCCAGATCATGGCTCTTTCCTTGTGACAAATTAACTTCATCGTGGGTGGTTCTGCCCATACAGGAATCAATGGGTCCAGGACTCAGAGAGCTTGATATTAACAAACTTTATTTTATTTTATTCTATTTTGTTTTCTTCATTTTTGTTTTTTGTGGGCTTTTTTTTTTGCTTGTTTTGTTATTGTAGTTGCTGTTTTTCTTTTTCTTCCATCCTTTTTCTTCTCTCTAGTTTCTTCATCTTTCTCTTTTTCTACTTTCTGCCCACTCTTTTATTCTAAACTCCTCTGCTATCTTATTGCTGTCTGCCCAATTTTGGATTCTTCTATTTTCTTCTTCTTTTTTTTTTTTCTTCTCTCAATCAATCTTATTTTTCAAGAGAAGGAAATTATTTCCCTGATTGCCCATGGCTGCTATTCTCTTTTAGTTTTCTCACCTTCTGTCCTCTGGTCAGTGTCTATTACCCAAAGTTAATGTGCTGCAGTCTTCCCTTCTCTCTCTTCTGTACTATTACAGAAAGGTGAATACAGTTGCTAGTGGCCCTATGGCCACTAATCTGTTCTGCTTTATATTTGTCCATATGTGTCTTTTGTCCTCTACTCTCTCTCGGTCCCCCAGGATCTTGTGATCTCTATATACACTTTAATCCAATTTCTAGTCTCTCCTCCTATCCCTCTACTACCCAACTCCCTGGTAACCTTTTTAGCAGCAAAGGGTGATGCCTAATTGCTATAAATACATTTGTGGTTAGTCTTAATTCTAGGTATATGAGCGTAGGTATTGCTCATGAGGTTGGAGGTGTCAAAGTAGCAACTGCCACAGTTTGCCACTTCTTGTGCTATGTTCGTTAGTATTAATGGTCAGTGCTTTTCAACCAAGGTGATCTGACTGTCCTAGTTGAATGCTTTCCATGGTATGCTAGAACTATGGTTGTCTAGGCCTCACCGCAGACCCAAGAAGAACAAGCCATGAAATACTGATATCTTAAAGGTCCTAAGTACTAGGAAGGAAGAGACTTGCAACAAACATTGCCAGACAGCAGGGCCGGTACAAAGCCAAAAACAACAAAAGCTATAAAGGTTCAGAGATGAGGAAAAATGCAAACTCTCAGATGCAAATATTTTCACCCCAAGGTAATTTAGGAGAAAGGGAAATGGAGAAGTCTGAAATTCAATCACCAGGACTCTTTGAGATGGTAAGCAAAGCAGATCTAGTAAAATGGAAATCAGAACTGATCTCTGAGATGAAAACAGAAATACTGTACAGAGTAAATAATATGGTTAATAAAGCTAAAGAGTAAATCAAGGAGTTGATAGAACCTGAGATATAAAAAGCAATAGAACCTTTTAAACAGCTACAAGTAGAGGTCCAGGTAATCAAGAAAGAGAAAGTCTGCATAGTAGAATGAATATGACAGAAAACCAAATTTCAGACCTAGAAGACAGGATCACAGCCAATGAGCAGGAAAAGCATAATTTGTGAAAAAATGGCAAGGGATCATGAGAAATCAATCCAATAGCTCTTAGACGATTCAAAGAAGAACAACACATATACAGGGACATATATATATATATATATATATATATATATATATATATATATGAACTGTTCACAGAGATAATGGCAGAAAACTTCACTGGCAAAGGAAAAGAATTGAACGTACAAGCATACAAAGCATATAGAAACCCAAATGGCCAAGACCTGAAAAAAAATCTATACCTAGGCAAATAATTATAAAAGTTCCAGATATTCACAAAAAGAATGAAATACTGAAAGCAGCCAAAAAAATGAAGACAATTACATACAAAGGATCACAGCCCATCAGGATCACAGCATACTTCTCAACTCAAACACTCAATGCAAGAGCCTGGAGTGAATTGTTTCAAGCTTTGGAGGAAAACAACTTCCAACCCAGAGTGATGTATCCTGCAAAACTATCCTTTAAAATAGAGAGGGAAATAAGATGCTTCCGTGACAAAGAACACCTGAAAAACTTCACAGATACAAAACCTGCACTCCAAAACATTCTAAAAAATATCTTGGAGAAAAATAAGAAAAGTTACAAGCCCATGAGACCCAACAGAGTCAGCCCACTGGGTCAAACAAGAAACAGATCAGAAAAGGGCAAAAGCAAAGAATAAAAGAACTAAGAATAGGAAAACATGACAGTGCTAAGTCTGTCTCTATATCAGTCATAAGAATTAATGTCAATGGACTTAGTGCACCAATCAAGAGACACAGACTGGCGAATGGATCAAGAAGCAAGATCCTGCAGCCTGTTGCATATAAGAAACACACCTAATTGAGAAAGAAAGCTGTAGATTGAAAGTAAAAGGATGGAAAAGAATTCTCCATGTGACAAAATTGCAAAAAAAAGCAGGAGTGGCTATCCTATTTGCTGAAAAAATAGATTTCAACCCAAAAGTGATAAAGAGATACAAAGAAGGACACTATCTTCTTGTACAGGGAACAATCCAAGAGAAAAAAATAACAATCTTAAACATTTATTCACCAAATTCCAGTGCACCCAACTATATAAAACAAACACTAATGGACATGAAAAACCAGATAAACACCAATACAATAATAGTAGAGGTCACTATCTTCTCATACTAAGATTTTTATAATTCTTTAAAAATCTTATGTTTTCCTCACTCATGTTTGTTCTTTTTTTCTTTCCCTCACGGTTTTCCCAATGGCTAACAGCTTTAAAACACAAAGGACCTGTGTTTATTTAAAAGACTAGTAAGGGAGATAGAAGCTGGATAAATGATGCTCTGTTTTTCAGCCAGGCAGGGTATAGAGAAAAGAAGACATTTTCCTAAAATATATTTACTAATATTAATTCTGAATACATGTGGACCATGGATCTGTGAGTGATAGGTACTGCAGAAGAATGAGGGATGGAAGAGTGGGAAGGAGGGCTGGGGAATGGGAAGAAACAAGAACCAAGACATACCATGCACAAATACAAATTCTCAATAATGAATGTGATCATAATGTCTGCCTATAATAAACTTAATGGAAAAAAAGGCAAGAACTGAGATATGGCTGAAATGAGAAGCAAACTACTGAGTACAGTAATGGAGTACTTGTACATTGAACTGTTTTGATAAATTCTGGGCCACATTTAAGGGATAGTTGGGATCATATGAATTCTCTCCTAATTATATAATTGCCATTGTAATAGAAATTGCAATTAGCTGCAACACTAGTGAATCTTGTACTTCTCTAACCATTTGTTCTTTTTCCACCTGTGTCTAGGATGATTAGCTGGGTATGGTGTTGTGAGAAGAAAATTATGAACCAGACAGAGAAGAGTGATCACTGATCATTGTAAATGGGAGAATTGGAGACAGGAGGCATAGTAATTCGGGCATTGCTTTTGTATTTATTTTTTCCTGGTTCCAAGGATTGAACTCAGGTCCTTACACTTTCCAGGCAGGAGTGCACCACTGAGGAAAATCCCTGGTCCCTCATTTTTGTATTTAATTAGGAAGAATATTTCAGAAAAAACACACCTGAGTTGTCCTAGAACAACCTGAAATTTGTGATTAGCTGTGTCTGCTTCAGATGCAAGGCATCTGACCATTAATATATCATTCTTTAAAGGTGTCTCTGATCTACAGAAATTCTTGGGTATAGGAGGAGAGTTTTATTTGGCTGGGAGCATATTTTCCTTTAAAAACATATGTAAAGGAGCTACTTACATAGATTAGAATCCTCCTTGGAAAATGTGGTTGAATCACAACACTGGAGAGATTGGTCCCAATGATTTAGAAATAAATGGAAAGATGGGCCAGGGATTTAGCTCAGTGGTTCCAGAGCCTGTCTTGCAAGCACAAGGGCCTGGGTTTGATCCCCCAGTAACCACATACAATACTGGGTGTGGAGACTCACCCCAGCAGCAACCAGTACCACATTCCACAGTGCCGGGCATTGTGGCTCAAGCCTGTAATCCCAGCACTCGGGATACAGAAGCAGGAGGATTGCTGTAATGTGAGTTTGGGGCTGAGCTCAGGGCCAGCCTGAACTGCAAAGTGAGACACTGTCTCAAAAAGAAAAAAGAAAGAAAGAAAGAAAGAAAGAAAGAAAGAAAGAAAGAAAGAAAGAAAAGAAAAGAAAAGAAAAGAAAAGAAAGAAAGAAAGGGAAAGAAATTTTGAAAGAAATTGTTCTTTGCACTTGAAAATTTTTGAGAAACTTGCTTCTTTAGATTTGTAAATTTTGAGGGCAGTGTTTTGTGTTTCTTTTAAAATAAAATGGAGTGTTACTCAGCCATAAAAATGATAAATTAGAGACATTTATACTTAAATGGATGCATCATAAGGTTATACTTATAAGTGAAATAAGTGGGACACAGACGTGTAAATGTGGTAATGATGTGTAAATTTGGTAATGAGAAAGGAATCAATAGAAGAAGGCAGGTATAGAGTAAGGTAAATGGATGTAAAAAGAAGCAACATTTTTTTTTTGAGACAGGGTCTCACTTTGCAATTCAGGATGGCCCCAAGCTCATTATGAGGTGAGCCTCAAACTCACAGCAATCCTCCTCATTTCTCTAGTATGATAAACTGAAGGTGTAAATGAGGTCCAGAATGTATGATAGGTATTGTGAAATAGGAAGAAAATGTTCAAAGGGAAAAAGGGAAGTAAAGGAGAGAAAGAAAAATTTTGATGGTAAAAACAAAAAAATGGAAATAAAGCTTATATATAGGGGATGGTGTTGTGGGAGGCCAGGGGAATGGGAAAAAAAGGAGAATCAAGATATATCATGTATAGTTGCAAATTCTCAATGTTGAATGTGATCATAAGGTATATATAAAATATACCTACAAAATCCATAAAGGAAAAATTTTGAGGGCAGAATGAGAAAACATTTCAAAAATAAGCATTTTTCAATAAGGTATGTCTTAATGTGAGCTGGTTTTAATTTCCTCAGAGATATTTTTTGCTCATTCAGGCAAGTTAATGCAAAATTTACTGAGTTGATAGAAACATTATTTAAAATGTCAATATTTTGGAAGCTACAAAACTCTTTTCTTTAAAATAAAATAAGTGACTTATTATATATGTTTATGGTATGCTTTTCACATATTTTTTGGAGAGGAAGGATACTGGGAGGATGATTGTAAACACACAACTGTTTTCACAGCTGATGGTTAGTAGCCAACTACCTGCTGGTGGCTGATAGCTGTTATTAACTATTAGTTAAATAACTGACAGGACTATCTGTTGCTCACTGATAGCAAAATTTATTTTAGTTATCCAAGTTTATATAGTATATATGTGAAAGTGGGGCCACAACACCTGGCATTCAGGGGGAAAGAGAGAAGGTTAACAGTAGAAGTAAACATCCTAAGCAAATAGTATAAAGAAGATTTAGTAATATATAAGGTAACACAAAATAATCTCGAGGAAGGGAACACAGAGAACACTATGGCCTGCACATCTCTACTAACCACTTTTGGCTAGGGTTTTGGTATTTTGGGAATGAGTTATGTAGCAGCCATGAGTCCTCAAGTGACCCTAAAAATGGTAGATTTTTTCCCACAGATAGTAAATATAAAAATTGAAACATCTTTAAATAATAGACTTCATATTTTTAAAAAAACTTTTTCTTAGTACGTTTTCAGTATATAATAATAACATTTACTGTGGGGAGTTGGTACATGTACATTAAAAAGTGTTGCTTCGGGCTGGGGATTTAGCTCAGTGGTTCTGGTGCCTGCCTTGTAAGCGCAAGGTCCTTATTTTGATCCCTGGTAACTACATACAACAATGCTGGGTGTGGTGACTCACACTCACCATCAATCAACCACATACGACACTGAAAAACGTGGTGGCTCATGTCTGTAAACCCAGCACTCAGGAGGCAGAGGCAAGAAGATTGCTGTGAGTTCGAGGCTTGCTTGGGCTACATAGTGAGCTCAGGGCCAGCCTGAACTACAAAGTGAGATCCTGTCTCAGAAAAAAAAAAAAGTTGCTGCTTTTTATGTCCATTTACCTTACTCTCTACCTGCCTTCTTGTATTGATTCCTTTCTCATTACTAAAATATCTATCTTCCTGTTTTCTCTTATTTATCTTTTATTTTAGTCTTTATTTTAATTTTGAGATTCTCATATAAGAGAAACTACAAGATATTTAAACTTGAGTATCTGATTTATTTCACTTAATATTATGACCTCAAAGGAGATACATTTTCCTTCAAATGACCTGGATTTACCATGTTTATAGCAAAGTATTTCATTGTGTATAAATTTCTTATTTTCTTTATCTGTTCATATGTGGTAGACTTATTCACCACTCCTAGGATTTATCTACCATGAGCTGGGCTGCCTTAAACCTGAGTATGTAGGTGTCATTGTAATATGAGGTGTGTGTGTGTGTGTGTGTGTGTGTGTGTGTGTGTGTGTGTGTGTGTGTGTGTGTATGTGTATTCTGTGAGAATATCTAGAAAGAGAATAGCTGGGCTCAATGGAATTTCCATTTTTAGCTTTTTGAGGAAGCTGCATACTGATTTCCACAGTGGTGTACTATTTTACATTTCCACCAACAGTATAGAAGTATTCCTTTTCCCCTGAAGCCCCACCAGCATTTGTTACTGTTTGATTTCTTGATAAGCTGCCCTTTCTTTCTGGAGGAAAATGGATTTCACTGCTATTTTAACTTTCATTACTCCAATGACCAGAAATGTTTATGTACTTATTAGCCATTTGTATTTCTTCTTCTGAGAAGTGTCTATTCATTTCCATTGCCCAGTTTTGACGGAATCTTTTATTTTGGAAGGTCTCATTTGCTTTGAATTGCTTATATACTTTTTTCTAGATGTCAATTTTCTATCTAAGGAATAACCAGCAAATATTTTTCCTTTTCTTCAGGCTAACTTTACTTTTTTGATTCTTTGCTTTGCTGTGGAGAAACTTTCTTATTTGCTGTGATCACATTCATTGATTCTTTTTTTTTTTTTTTTTTTTAGGTTTTTTTTAGGTTTTTTGAGACAAGCTCTCGCTTTGTAGTGCAGGCTGGCCCAGAGCTCAGCCTCAAACTCACATCACAGCAATCCTCCTGCCTCTGCCTCCCGAGTGCTGGGATTACAGGCATGAGCCACCATGCCCGGCACTGTGGTATGTGGTACTGATTGGTGCTGGGCGTGAGTCTCCACACCCAGTGTTGTATGTGGTTACCAGGGAATCGAACCCAGGCCCTTGTGCTTGCAAGACAGGTGCCGGAACCACTGAGCTAACTCCCTGGTCCCTCCACATTCATTGATTCTTGATGTTATTTCTGTGCGATTGCGGTTCTATTCAAAACGTCTTTGCTTATGCCTATGACTTTAAGAGTTTTGCTTATTTTATCTTCCAGAAAGTTAAATGTTTCTTTTTATCATTTAAGTCTGTGATGTATTTTGATTTTAATTTACTATATGTTGTGGAGATACTATAAATGTATCTATAGACATATATTTACTATATGTCTAGCTTCTATCATCTGCATGTTTTCTTCTGCTAGTTTTCCTAGCACCATTTGCTAATGAGGCTATCTTTCCTTTATTGTATATTTTTGGCCCCTCATCCAAGAACAAATGGCTGCATGTGTTTGGAGTTGTTTCTAACCTCTAATATTTCATTAATATATGTGTCTGCTCCTTGTCAATACCATATTGTTTTCTCACTGTAGCTTTGTAATATAACTTGAAACCTGAGACTGTGATGCCTCCTACTTTACTCTTATTGCCCAGGACTGCTCTTGCTGTTCTGGATTTCTTCTGGTTCCATATGAATCTTAGGAATGCTTTTCTAATATTCTGATGGATATTGTGGGCATTTTGTTCGTAATTACATTAAATGTATATTATCAGTCATGAAGTGTGACTATTTGGGCAGTATTGATTCTGCTTATACAGGAACATAAGTTGTTTTTCTATTTTCTGGTGTCCTTTGAGATCTTCTTTTGCAAAGTACTGTAGTTTTTGGCATAGTGGTCTTTCACTTCCTTAAACAGGTTAATCCTTAAGAATTGAATTTTTCTTGATGCTATTATAAATGGTAATATTTTCCTATATCTTTTCTTTGTGGGTTTATTATTAGTATACAAACAAATTATTGGTTTTGTATGCTGCTATATAGCTGAATTTGGCTATTAATTCTTGGAGTATTTTAGTGGAACTTTATGGCTTTGCTGTATAAGTTATTGTGTTAACTGCAAATAGTGCTAATTTTACTCCTATTCTTTTTATTTCTTTATTTTGCCTGACTGCTCTGGCTAATGCATTGAGTACTGTATTGAACAGAAGTATTAACAACAGTGGACAACTTTTGCATGCTTACGATCTTAGAGGGAAAGCATGTATCACTTTAGTATGATTTTGGCCATTGGTTTGTCATAAACTGTTTTCATCAGATTGAGAAAATGTCTTTCTATATCTATTTTCTCAGGAACGGATGATGGATGTTGTTAAATGTTTTTTTCTGTTTCTATTGATATGATCATGCTATTTTTGTGCTTGCATATATTTTTGCTATACTAGAATTTATCATTTTGTGTAGGTTGCACCATTTTTTGCATCCCTGGATTGAAGCTCATATTTTATGGTGTATAGTCTTTTTGTGTACTTATACCATTCAGTTTACTGGCATCTTGTTGAGGAGTTTTGAATCTATGTTCTTTTTAAAAGTTGAACTGTAGCTCTCTTTTACAGTTGGGATTTTGTGTAGCTTTAGAATGAATTAATAATAACCTCCAAGACTGAGTTTGGAAGTAATCCTTCCTTTTGACTTCCATTAAAGAATTTGAATATTGTCGTTATATCTTCTCTTAAATTTTTCTAGAATTCTGCATGAATTCTGACATGAATCCATCATGTCATGGGCTTTTATTAGTTACTGTGTTTTTATTATTTTTCCACTTATTTGCCATTATTAAGTTTTCAAAGTTTTTATATCTTCTTGGTTGAATTTTGGCAATTCATATGTGTCTAGAAATGTGTCCATTTATTCAGTATTCTCCAATCTGTTGGATGCAATTTTTCATAGTAGTTACTAGTGATTTTCTAGATTTTGGCAATGTCCACTATGATTTCTCTTTTCTCATTTCTAATTTCATTGTTGTTGTTTTTTTTTAATTTCCTCCTACTGATAAATTTGTTTAAGGCTTTGTCTGTTTTGTTCATTCATTCAGAGAACTAGTTCTTTGATTTATTGATTTTTTTTACACATTTGACTAGTGTATTTTGACAACATGTAATAATTACATTCATCTTAGGGAAAAGGTACATATGACTGATAAATCTTACATCTTTTTTAAAAGTTGATTTTAGTGGAACATTTTATATACATGTTATGAGCACAATCAACATTGAGAATTTGTACCTGTACATGACACATTTTGATTCTCATTTTTGCCCATCTCTCTGCTCCTATATGCATAAGCTTTGTTTCATTTTTACTATCAAATATTTTCTTTCTCTTCTTTACTTAACTCTATCCATTTTTTCCCTTTGGATATTTTCTTACTATTTCTCAGTACTTATCATATATTTTATAATTTATTTATACCTTCAGTTTCTCATACCAGAAAAAGATACAGTATTTACATACCTGTGACCTATTTACTTCATTTGTGAGTATGTCCTCAAGGTATGTCCATTTGAGCATAAATGACTCACATTTATCATTCTTTATAAAAGAGTGATACTCCATTTTTAAAAAAACTCATCTTCTTGATCCAGTCTCCTATTTATGGGCATTTGGTCTCTTTCCAAAATTTAGCTATCACAAACTGAGCTGCTATAAACACTGGTGCACATATGTCACTGTGGAATGAATCTTTTAATTCTCTCACGTATATAACTAGCAGGGGAATAGCAGGGTCGAATAAGACCTCTAATTCTAGTTCTTGGGGAGATCTCCACACAGATCTCCACAGTGGTGGCACCAGTCTACATTCCCGCAGTGAAGAAGGGTGCCTTTCTCCTCACAGCCTCCTTAGTGTTTCTTGTTGGTTGATTTTGTAATAGCACCTGTTATTTGTGGAGTAAGAATCTCAGTGTTGTTTTCATATGCATCTCACAAATGATGAATGATGTTGAACATTTCTTCATATGCTTCTTAGCTGCTTTCATTTCTTTCTCTGAGAAGTGTCTGTTCATTTCAAATGCTCATTTTTTAATTGGGTTTTTTATTTGGGAGGGGTCTGACTTTTTAAAGCTCTTTATATAGTCTAGATAATAGCCTTTTATCTGAGAAACAGCTGGTAAAAATTTTTTCCATATTATAGATAGTCTTTTCACTCTGTTGGTAGTTTCTTGTGCTGTGAAGGTTTTAAATAAGATGAGATCTCAGTCATTGATTCCTTATGCTATAGATGTTTTGCTCAGAAAGCCTTTCCCTAAGCCAATGTCTCCAAGAGTTTTCCTTAACCTGTTTTGCAGCAGGTTTAGTATTTCTGTTTTAATATTTAGGACTCTAATCCACTTTGACTTTAGTTTAGTACCTGGTGAAAGAGATAGGTCTAACAATAGTTTTTTGGCAGATTGAAACACAGTTTTTCCAGAACCATTTGTTAAACAGGTTATCTTTCCCCCATTGGGGGTATTTGGCTGCTTTATCAAAGACAAAGTGGCTTAGGGCTAAGGATTTAACTCAGTGGTTCCGGCACCAGTCTTGCAAGCACAAGGGCCCGGGTTCGATCCCTGATCACCACATACAACAATGCTGGGTGTGGAGACTCATACCCACCAGCAATCAGAACCACATACCACAGTGCCAGGCATGGTGGCTCAAGCCTGTGATCCCAGCACTGGGGAGGCAGAGGCAGGAGGATTGCTATGAGTTCAAGGCTGAACACAGGGACAGCCTTATCTACAAAAGTGAGACCTGGTCTCAAAAAACAAATTTTTTTTTTAAAAAAAAAAGACAAAGTGGGTTAATATCTTTCCTTCATTTTTTTTCCTCCTATCTCTAGAACTTCTTTCTTCAGTTTTTCTTTTCATTCCAAATTTGTGAAACAATGATTATATTCACTGTGGGTTTTGGTATATGAACATGAAATATCTCTATTATTTTTATGTCCCATCTCTTCTTTCCCTTTTCAGTCTCGATTTTATTAATTTCTACTCGTATACTATGATTTCTTTTTTTTTTGCTACATTTGGATTTGAACTGTTATTGTATTACTGCAATATTGTGGTATGTCATTAGATTATTTATTTTAGCTCTCTCAGTTTTTCTAATCTGATTTTAATGTCAATAAACTTCCCTCTTAGTATTGTTTAAAATCTTTGAAAAATGTTTTAAGAATTTATAAACCTGTGTATAAGATATAAGTGCTATAAATACAAGAATAAAAAGAACACATATGCGCCAAATGGTCACATATATACTAAATTATGTTCAAAGAAAGCATAATGCAGAAATTTACTGCAAACTATAAACAGTATAGCTGTCTTTGTTGTCTATAGGATTCTGGATGATGTTTATATTTTTCTTTAATCTTTTCTGTGTTTTCCAGATTTTCTATAATGAGCAGGTGTATATTTTATAGCCAAGGAAACGTTATTGAAATATGTGTGGAAAAAAAAAAAGAAATAGGAAGACCATGAAATCTACATGACCTTTTTTCAAATATAACCAAGAAAGCTTGGCTAGAGAATTATTAGGGGTATATTCCAGGAAATCTCCCTTAGATGCAAATCCCAGACCCAGATTCAAGACACTATTTTTTCAAGTAAAATAATGTTTAAAACTGTAGATGTTTTCCAAGAGCCAAGAGTAAAACTATCATGTTATTTTAGTGGAGCAATACTGCCACCAAAAGAAAAATATTGAAGAAATTTCCATGACAAGAGAGAGAAAGAGAAAGGAGAACAGGAAAGGAGAGTAAAAGAAAGAAAATGACAAAGACATTTTCAGTCTACAAGATTCACTGACTTCCCACCCCACCCAAAGTCAGAGATCATGGGAAAACAAGTCTTACTCTCCTCAGTGTTCACTGCCAAGCATAATTATCATTAGTTTTGCCTGGAACAATTTGAGTGTCCAGAGTAAGGATTAGAACTTTGAAAGTCTGTAAATTCTCATTACAGAAAACAAGAGACTTTTCTTTAATTTTTAGACAGGTTCTCCCTTTTGTAATTCAGGCTGGCCCTGAGCTCAGCCTTGACCTCACAGCAATCCTCCTGCCTCTGCCTCTCAAGTGCTAGGATGACAGGCATGAGCCACCATGCCCACACTGTGGTATGTGGTACTGATTGCTGCTGGGTGTGAGTCTCCACACCCGGCATTGTTGTATGTGGTTACCAGGGATTGAACCCTGGCCCTTGCACTTGCAAAGCAGGCAGGCGCTGGAACCACTGAGCTAACTCCCTGACCCAAGAGACTTTTTAAAGGGATTGAGAGGATAATATGTGTTAAACAAGCAGGTTAGGATCATGATCTTTAAGTGGATAGTTGAAGAGCAACTTTTAGGTTGTTCTTCATAGACTGGTAATGGGTATGTGAGTCCGGGGAAGAGGACACAGCCAGAACCCTCATGGCAAACTCCAATTCCTCAACAGTCCAACAGTTAAAAGATTAATAGCCAACAAACAACCAAGTCAGAACCTTGAGGAAAAAGGCTGAGCCTGAGTTTGACTCTTGCTACTCTGAGCAGCAGCAGCCAAAGGCCAGATACTGCAGCAGCAGCAGAAGCGGGAGTAGAAGAAGCCATAACCCGAGCTCGCCTGCACCTTTATTTGGTACCAAGCCTTCAACCCATAATCTCGCATGCATAAAACAGGGCAGTCCCACAATAATCCCTGTCGTAGATTACTTGGGACAAAGCTGACATCCTTAAATCCCAGTGAGTCCCAGTAGGTCTCAAGGCCAATAATCTAGTGCAGTAATCCTTGTAGTTTAAAATCTCACAGGGTGAGGCAGATGTCCGCAATAATCCCAGTAGTTGCTCCCATAGGGCAGGGCAGGGCAGACATCCTCAAATCTAAGTAAGTAAATCACAGTAAGTCTTAAGTCTGAGTAAATTGAGTGAGTTGTCCATGGTTCCCAACAAACAGACAGAAGAAGTGGTTTAGGAAACTCCTCATTTTAAAAAACGTGGTCTTCTCTACATTTTTTAATTAAGAAAGTCTGAGCTTGATTGAGCAGTATATGTGAGGCACTAATGTGAATAAAAAAATTAATGATCAATCCCACGTTCAATTTTAAGGAGGCTCATGAAAATAAAAACTGCAGCCTGTATCCAGTCTTAAAAGCACACCCCTCAGTATGTCTGACTTAGTGTCCATGCATCAGAAAACATTACTTTGTTTCCACACTGTTTCAAACCAGAGAGAGACTTTTCACATTTTAGGCAAACGTTATAAGTACTACAGGCGGAAAAACCTTGTGCCCGTTTTATTTCATTTTTTAGCCCAGTACAAGGTCATATTTCTGGGTGTTCTACATCTTGATGCATAAAATATGTCTCTTGTTTTCAAAATGAATGTGTTTGTTAATTCTATTTTCTTTTAATACCTCCCATCTACATTTAAAGAAAGCAAGAAAACTTGGTGATCAACCCTATCCCTATTAAATCTGTTGCTTAGGCAATAGCAACAGCAACTAGACCTAGTAACGTAAGAAACTTTGCTGCAAGTGGAAGTAATCTCAAGATGTAGTGTCAGGAGGACCAACTAAGAAGATGCTCCAAGCCTCCTTAATTACTATAAGTTTCTATTTTATGAATGAAACCAAAGATAGTGATGAATGAATTTTCTCTACTTCCCAGCCATCTTCTGTTTCTTCCTCCCTTTTAGCACTCATCTTCCAAGATTTTTTATATCCAGCTGCATAGAATTATTATCTTTTAGATAGGTTTGTACTTGAATACACAGATTCAAAGTGTGCAAACTCACTGTGCTCAACAGGTTGTGGTGTCTTCATTGTGCAGTTCTTGTATCTGCACTCACCTTCTGTTATGATTAGATCTAATTGAGTTTATTGGAACATTTCAGAAATAAATTATGATCGCACTCATTGGGAATTTGTATTTTTTGTAACTTTGACTGAAGCGAAAAACTGCGGGGTGTAATAAATAATAAGGCAAATGTTTGGATTTTTAAAAAGCATTATTATAGTAAAAAATGTGTGACTATTAGTTTCTCAAAAAACACACCTGCACACAATTCAAACACTTATTCCATCATTGTTGACACATTCTGAAGGAGTTTTGGAAGTCTTTTATGTCTTTAATTGCACTCTCAATGTCCCGAATTGATCAAAATATTGAACTCCATGACCATTTTGAATTTCCAGAAGAGCCAGACATCTCATGGTGCCAGACCCAGTGTAAGAGATACATGAGGACATATCATAATATTTTTTATGAACCTGCCTTACTTTTGGATGGCACCTGGCAACAACATTCACTCTATTTTTAATCATGACTCATAAAGACACTCAGAAGAATTTCTTAAACTGCCTAAGAATTGACAGGAATGATGAGATGTATGTTTAAATATAAGGAAGATCTTTTTTTTTTTTTTTGAGACAGGGTCTCACTTTGTAGTTCAAACTGGCCCTGAGCTCAGCCTCAAACGCAGCAACCCTCCTGCCTCTGCCTCCCGAGTGCTGGGATTACAGGCGTGAGCCACCACGCCCGGCACTGTGGAATGTGGAACTAATTGCTGCTGGGCGTGAGTCTCCACACCCAGTATTGTTATGTGGTTACCTGGGAATCAATCTCCGGCCCTTGCGCTTGCAGGACAGGTGCCGGAACCACTGAGCTAAATCCCCAGGCCCAGGAAGATCTTTTGAGAATAATTAGTGACAATGTGCCTTTTCCTCTAATAAATTTATGAAATTTAAATATTCACCATATATATTTTGATCATTCCTTGTATAGTTAATATTTATTTTAATTTTTTTAAAAGATTTTTCAAAAGTACCTATTTTTAAAGTAGTGTGTGACATATATCTGCTAACTACTAAACTAACATACTTAATATTTTATATCAGATTTATTTATACGCATTTTTATGAAATTACTTCAGATGAAATTATAGACGTCAATGTCTTTCAACTCTAAATACTTCAACATGTAATGAGGGGCCTTAAGAACCAATATTTCAATTGAAGAGAGGGCAGAGGAATGGGAAAAAGTAAGAGCCAAGATATATCATGTATAGGTTCAAACTCTCAATGATGAATGCGATAATAAAGTAGAACTAAAATGTACCAATAAATGCTCTTATAAAACTCAAAACAAGAAACAATATTGTCCATATCGACATCTAAATGAACCAGTATATTTTGCTAAAATTTTTTTTTCCTTGCTATTCTCTTACATTTGACATAAGGACAGTCTGAGACATCATCCAGATATAATTCTGAATTCTATTCTTTTGTACTGCTTTGTCAGTTTGTTTTTGTGCACATATCATGCTCTGTGTGTTTCTACAGCTTATGTTCTAAATATCATAATTAATCTGGTTTATTTCTTCCTTTTCAACAGCCACAAATCTGTTGAAGGTCATTTGCATTTCTACAGACATTTTTCAGAAGCAACTGAGTTTCCACAGAAAATCTCACTTAAATGTTTACTTGCATTGGGTTATATCTGTTGATCAATTTTCATATATTAAATATAACTCTACATACTTAAGTTGTCTTTAATTTTTGGAAACGTTTTTTGTAGAAAAGAAGATAGTGGCATAAGGTCAAGTGGTTTATCATAGTCTCTCCACGACCTGGACTTGCAATATCTGGAAAACAAAAAGCAATCAAAGACAAAAGGAAGAAAACCCTGAGAATTATAAAAGAGCCAGAAGGAAAAATAGAAATCATAGAGAAACTGGATAATATGAAGTCTATCCAGGCAAAAAAGAAGCCAGGCTGGAATGCTAACCCCAAGTTCTGGGGAGGAGGTCTTTTCTCTACAAATACAAGATAAGCCCCAAAAGGGTCAGCAGTCCCAGGGAGAAACAATATACAGACCAGCAGCACTAGCTCCAAAGAAAGCCTGCATGAGAACAGCATGGGATTTTACCCTTAAAGTAATTTCCTCCACACGGCAGGCTAGTTGGACAAGAAATTCATTGCAATGTCAGCATTTTTGAGGATATTTAATTAGAAGTAACTTTTGGAAAGTGTTAATTGTTTAAGATTGAACTACTACAGTAATCTGAAGCTGCATAACAACTACCGTTCTGCATTTCTGGATTATCCTTCCACAGAGAGTGGATAAAGCACGGCCATAGGAAACAGGTGCAGAGAGCGTGTGGGCTACCCACAGATGACATGAGAAGTTTAATTTCAGACTTACAAGGATGCACGGATCTCACCTGTGGTGAGAAGCCAGGCTGGTCACATGTAGTTTTGTGGGGAAAGATGGGTCTGGATGTGTTGGCCCTAAATTAAGCAACCTCTGACCTTTCAACATCCCACCAACCTCCTCGGCTTGCTTTCCCCGTGTGTAAACACGATTTAGGAAGTGCTCCATAGTGGCTAGTTGCCACAGATTAGAGTGCATAGATAGAAGGGTCTCTGGAACTGGGGGGCACCTCACAAATGTATGAACTACAAGGTTAGACTGAAAAAGCAGTGACTAGGGTGACACTGAGGGACATGAAAACTGAGACTGGCTGGACTTGAGAGTGAGACCATTGACTGAGCATGCTCACCGTGGAGCAGGACACAATTCATGCACGAAATGTGAGTGTGGAAACAAAACATGATTTAGTGGTGACTCTCTACTCTCCTCCATATTTGGTGGCTTCTAATACTGCGATCACCAGGAAGAAAGCACTCATTAGAGCACACAGAAGACGTTACTGGCCTCAGCTCAGTTTTTGGTTCTTTGGGGATTTTTTTTTTCCTTTTGGTGTCTTATATCCTTTGTTTTTGTCCTTGTTTTTTTCTTTTTGTGTGTGTGTTCTATAAGGTAACATTGATCTTATCCCATTAAGTCTCAATTTCTCTTTTATATATTCATTTTTAAAATATAACAAATGTAAGGTAAATATGTAAACATAGGTCAAATAATTATGGAAACAATTTAGTCTAGCACTGATTCAACAAAACATGCTGAAGCTATGTTAATTTGGCACTATTCAATTTATACTGAAAAGTAAATAATGATTAATCACATAACAATATAAGCAGTGATTCTCTAAGAAGAACGGATTATTTATAATACATTTTTCACTAAACAAAGAACTTAAATAGATAGGGGAAAACATGAAACTGAAGGGAAGGTCACAAGTTCACAAATATTACCTTAAATTTCAAATCACCTTCCTCAGTAATTGATAGCCAAAGAAGGTAGATAAATATATGTTGGAAGAGTTCACATTAACCACATCATGTCTGAAGTGAAGCCCTGTATACATTGCAGTCCTCTCCAAACTCATAGGAAATACTCATCATAGCAATAGAAAAGGACATAACATATCCAGAGAAGTGGACGTCCTACAAAGTAAACTCTCATAACCATATTAGAGTGGCACTAGAAACCAACAGCAGAAATATACTTAGAATAAATAGGAACATTTCTCCCTCCCTTTTTCCCTACTTTGTGGTTTATCTCATATTTTATTTATATATTAAGATTTTCACATAAAAGAAACCATCCAGTGTTTAAGCTTGTGTGCCTGAATTGCTTCACTTAACATTGTGGTCTCAAGGTGCATTTATTTCCTACAAATACCTCAAGCTTATCATTCTTTATGGCAGTGTAGTGCTCCATTGTGTATAAATATCATATTTTCTTTATGCATTCACCTGTTGATGTAGGATGTTTCTGTGATTTAGCTGTTATAAAATGTGCTATTATAAGCATGAATATATCTACTTCACAATAGTATGATGTTTTCATCTCTTTGGGGGAATATGCCTATAAGAGGAATAGCTGAATCAAATGGAATTTTTATTTTTCACATTTTAGAATCATTGTCATTTCTTTCCACAGTGGCTAGAATTGGAGGTCCCATTTGACCTGGTCATTGTCCTGTTAGGTATATACACAAAAGAATTAAAATATTCATATCACAGCGACATATGTGCACCCATGTTTATAGCAGCTCAGTTTGTGAGTATTAAATCTTGGAAACAACCCAAGAGCTTCATTAGCTCTTTGTATAGTTTTTAATCTTGATTTCAACCATTTTGATCTGATTGTCAACAAGGGAGAAGTGTTCCTTTCTCCCCACAGCTTCACCAACTTTTGTTATTCGTTGACTTCTTGATGGTAGCCATTCTTTATGGGGTGAAATGTAATCCTAATTTGCATTTCTGTAATGACCAATGAGAATGAACATATTTTTCTCATGTTTTTAATGGGCTATTGTATTTATTAACCTGGGAGATGCCTACTCATTTTACATACCCAATTTTAATTGGGTCTTTAAATTTGAGCAGTCTATTATTTTAGTTTTTCTATATGATAATACCTTATTTCATTAATGCTTCTGTTCACAGACAATTCAGTTTGCAAACAGAAGTGTTCAGCTAAATTTTGCTTCCACTTATGAGTTACATATCAGATGATGAACATGACCATTGCTATCTTCCCCAAACAAATATAAATGCAGACATCTAGTGAATCAGGCAAAGAATTACATCTGTGAACCACAGGACCACTGTATAGTCTAGTTATTAGTCCTTTGAAGGGGAGCTGGCAAAAATATTTTCCAATTCTGTATGTTATTTCTTCATTCTGTTGGTGATTTCTTTTTCTGTACAAAAACTTTTTAAATTTGATATGATGATAATTGTTTCGATATTATTTCTTGAACAATAAAGATCTGGTTCAGAACGGTCTCTCTACAGCTGTTTTACAGATTTTATCTTCCTGAATTTTGGTTCTGTTCTAGTTTTTAGGTTTTTTATTCATTTTTATTTTAGTTTAGTGGATGAAGAAATAAATGGATTTAAGTTTAGCCTTTCCATGTGAGTAGCCAATTTTCTCAACACCACTTATTAAAGAGGTTATCTTTTCTCCAGCTAAAGGATTTTCCCTTTTGTCAAAGACAGTATAGCAAACTGACTGAAATTTTTTCTACATTTTCTCTCGTTCCACTAGTCCACAAGTTTGTTTTTCCAGTATCATGTTGTTTTTTGTTTTTTGGACACAGGGTCCCATTTTGTAGTTCAGACTGACCCTGAACTTATTATGCAGCCTAGGCTGGTCTCAACCTCACAGCAATCCTCTTGCCTCTGCCTTCCAAATGCTGGGATTACAGGTGTGAGCCACCATGCCCAGCACTGTGGTATGTGGTTACTGGGGATCAAACTCAGGACCTTTTGCTTGCCAGGCAAATGCCAGAACCACTGAGATAAATCCCTGGACTTTATGCTGTTTTTTGTTTGTTGTTTTTAGGTTTTCTGAGACAGGGTCTCACTTTGTGGTTCAGGCTGGCCCTGAGCTCAGCCTCAAACTCACATCACAGCAATCCTCCTGCCTCTGCCTCCCAAGTGCTGGGATTACAGGCCTGAGCCACCACACTCGGCACTGTGGTATGTGGTGCTGGTTGCTGCTGGGCGTGAGTCTCCACACCCAGTATTGTTATGTGGTTACCGGGGAATCAAACCCGGGCCCTTGCGCTTGCAAGACAGGTGCCGGAACCACTGAGCTAACTCCCCGGCCCCCTCTATGCTGTTTTTAAACCTGTAGCTTTATAGTATGATTTGCACTTTGCATTGTGATTTCTCCTACTCTGCCCTTGTTGCCTATAATTGCTTTTGCTATTTTAGGTCTCCTTCACTTCTACATGAATTTTAGAATGAATTTTTCCAGTTCTGTGAGGAATGTTATTGATATCTTAACTGGGATTACATTAAATCTATATAAGTTTTGTTCAGGAAGTCTTTCCCTAAGACAGTGTCTTCAAGAGTTTTGCAGCAAGTCTAGTGTGTCTGTTTTAATATTTAGGTCTCTAATCAACTTTGATTTTAACTTGGTACATGGTAAAAGAGATAGGTCTAACTTTAGTCTTTGGCAAGTTAAAGCCCAGTTTTTCCAACACCATTTGTTAAAGAGGCTATCTTTCCTCCATTGAGGATTTTTGGCTCCTTTGTCAAAGATGAGGTACTCAGTGTATCTGGAGTTGTTTCTGGATCTTCTAATCTACTCCACTGATCCCCAGGCCTATTACTTTGCCAGTACCAGGCAATTTTTATCACAAAGGCTTTATAGTATAGTTTAAGGTTGGGGATCGTAATACCCCCCACCATGTCCTTGTTGCTTGGAATTGCTTTTGCTATTCTAGGTCTTTTGTAGTTCCAGATGAATGTTTGGATTTTTTCTCTAGATCTGTGAAATATGCTGTTGGGATTTCAATCAGGATTGTATTGAATCTATATAGTAGTGTGGGGACTCGCTGAGCAAAACCTCTATAGCAAGAGAACTGACAGAAGAAATCAACAAATGGGATCTCATTCTGTTAAAAACCTTCTGCATTGCAAAGGAAACCATCAACAGAGCAAAAAGGAAACCAACAATATGGAAAAGAATCTTGACCAGCTCTTTTCCAGACAAAGGGCTACTATCTAGAATATATAAAAAGCTTTAAAAAATCAGCCCACCCAAATTTAAAGACCCAATTCAAAAATGGGCTTCTGAAATGAACAGATACTTTGCAGAGGAAGAAGTAAGAGCAGCTAAGAAGTATATGAAGAAATGCTCCACATCACTGGTCATTCGAGAGATACAGATGAAAACAACACTGAGATTTCATTTCACTCCACAAAGAATGGCTGCTATTTCAGAATTAGTCAGCAATAAATGTTGGCAAGGCTTCAGAGAAAAAAGGAACACTTCTCCACTGTTGGTGGGAGTGTACACTTGTACAACCTCCTTGGAAATCAATGTGGAGATTCCTCAAAAAGCTAGGATTAGAGGTCCCATTTGACCTGGCCATTGTTCTGTTAGGTATATACACAAAAGAATTAAAAGATTCATATCACAGCGACATATGTGCACCCATGTTTATAGCAGCTCCGTTTGTGATTATTAAATTTTGGAAACAACCCAAATGTCCACGAACAGGAGACTGGATAAAGAAGATGTGGTTCTTTTACAGACTAGTGTATTATTCTGCCACAAAAAATTATCAGATTGAG
>PVIR01017735.1:0-34453 GCA_004026965.1 Petromus typicus | reverse complement strand
GAAAGGGGACAATGTTGAGATTGTAACAAAAAAGTAAGGAAACAAATTTTATATATATGGGGGGGTGGTAGGGTGGGTGGGGCTATGGGAAAAAATGAGAATTAAGTTGTGTCTTATACTGGTACAAATCCCCATTATGGAATGCAATCATGATGTGTATATTTAATGTACCAATAAAGATAATTAAAAAAAAAAAGAATGAGGTCCCATTTGCTGATTTCTTCTGGCAACTCCTGTGCTATAGAGGTTTCGTTCAAGAAGTCTATCCCTAAGCCAGTGTCTTCAAGAGTTTTACCTAGCCTGTTTTTCAGCAAGTTCAGAGTGTCTGTTTTAATATTTAAGTCTCTTATCCACTTTGATTTTAGCTCGGTACATGGCGAAAGAGCTAGGTCTAGCTTTAGTCTTTGGCAAGTTAAAGCCCAGGTTTTCCAGCACCATTTGTGAACTCATACAACCCCTGTGGAGATCAGTTTGGAGATTCCTCAAAAAGCTAGGGTTGGAGGTCCTATTTGACCTAGCCATCACTCTGGTAGGTATATACACAAAAGAATTAAAAGACTCATATCACAGTGACATATGTGCACCCCTGTTTATAGCAGCTCAGTTTGTGATTGCTAAGTCTTGGAAACAACCCAAATGTCCATCAACTGGAAACTGTATAAAAAAGATGTGGTTCTTCTACAGAATGGAGTATTACTCTGCCATAAAAATGATAAGTTCAAATCATTTATACTTAAATGGACATACTTGAGGACATCCTCATAAGTGAAATAAATAGGTCACAGATAGATAAATATCATATCTTTTCTCTGGTATGAGAAAATGAAGATGTAAATGAGTTCTAGAATGTATGTTATATATTGGGAAATAGAAAATACTCAAAGTGAAATAGGATGAAGGGGGAAAAATAATGAGATTATAACAAAAAAGAAAGGTAACAAAGTTTATGTATATAGGGGGTGGGGGTGGTAGGGTGGGTAGGGCTATGGGAAAAAATGAGAATTAAGTTGTGTTATATATTGGTACAAATTCTCATTGTTGAGTACAATCATGATGTGTATATGTAATATACCAATACAGATTTCATTTTTTTTTTTTTGAGGGAAGGTTTTACATAGTTCAGGATGGCTTCGACCTCACGACCTAGCCCAGGCTAGCCTCAAACTCAAAACAATCAGCCTTCCATGTGCTGGGATTATAGACATGCACCACCATGGCCAGATTAGTGGCAACTCATGGCATTTATATGTATTTGTTATACAGCACAATGATCCTACTCCAGGCATTTACACAGAGAAGTGAAAGTGTCAATACAAAGTCTTATAAATGAATTTTTATAGTAACTATATTCTTAGTCACCAAATACATGAAGTAACTCAAATGTCCATAAGCTGTAAAAGGATATATACATGCAGAGTAATAATACTCAGCAATCAGTGAGTGAATAGATTCATAAAGTTAAAAAATCCAAGCAATAATAAGAGAGCTGATACAGAATGGATGAATTTTAAAATAATTGCACTTAGTGCAAACACAAGAATGTGTATCTATGATTTGTTTTGTATGACATTTTTTTCTTCAGTTTATTAGTACATTTTAAAAATACATTATAATCACATTCAACATTGAAAATTTGTACCTGTATATGACATATCCTGATTTTCATTTCATCTCCACACTATACACATAAAATTTGTTTCCGATGTTTTTGTTTTTACCATCAAATTTTTCCTTTCCCTTCTTTATTTTCCCCTACACTTTCCATTTCTTTTTTCCCTTTGAACATTTTCTTCCTATTTCACAATATTCCGACCATATATTCTGAACTTCCTTGATACTTTTTAGTTTCTCACACTAGAGAAAATATATGGTATTTACACATCTGTGTCCTATTTATTTCACTTATGAGTATGTCCTCAAGGTGCACCATTTAAGCATAAATGTCTCTAATTTATTATTCTTTATGGCTGAGTGATACTCCATTTTATATTTTAAAAGTATTTTCTTTATCCAGGCTTCCTATATTTTGGTAAAGGTAAATTTTAAAGGACAGAAATCTGATCAGTGTTCATGTAGAGTTATTAGTGAGAGGAGGGAATTCACTGAAAATATATAAGTAGTCTTCTTAGGCTGAAAAAATACTCCCCTTTGAACGTGACTTTGGGTTACATAACTGAATATGCTCGTCAAAACTCACAGTATTGCATAATAAGAAGTGAACTTTTGTCTACTTAAATTATCTCAATAAATTCAACTTTAAAAGGATTCTGATGCTTTAAGGAACACCGTATCCCTAAACTCTTTCGGGTTTTCTCCAGATTTTTATAAAGTCATAAGTCTCTTCCATGAGTACCTAATCTATGTGTGGTTTCATTCTATGTAAATGCTTCACTGATTACATCTAATTTTCCTTTATTAATTTTTCTTCCCATGTGTGAATGCAGGAATTTATATATTTACTTCTCCAATAAGTTCTAAATTCAAAATTTGTTAAGAGTCTGCTTCTTCAGCCTGTATTTGAACATTAAATTAAACTTCATATCATGAAACTCATTAAATCTCACACATTCAGAAGCCTTATTATTGCAGAACTGCATTCTTTCTACATGCCTCCAGATAATGAAATATTTTTGACACTTTGGATACTAAAATATATCAGTTTGGAGAGGATTTAAGATAGATCTTAGTAACATTAAAATTCTACTTTATACGTAGTAATCCAAGTTCTGAAATACTGTTGGCTATTGGGAAATTACAAACTACATGACCCCAAATCTAATGTCTCTCCTTTCCCCAAATAAAGAATGTTTGTAGGCAAACAGTTTACAGTGTGTCACATCTGCTTTAGAAGAGATCATCATTAAAGAAAAACGTTATTTCAAGAAAAAAGAGGACAAATCTTTTGTGATAAAGCAGAAAGAATAGGATTTATAGTCCTTCTGTTCTGCAACAGACCTGTGTCCCTATGTAAAGTTTACAAAATTAAAAGCACAATTAAAGTAGGTATTTAAAGAGTAATGGTGTGTGGTCTGTCTCTGAAGTGCCATGTGCAATCTAGGCCCTTGGGATTGCTGTGCTAAGTGAAAAATATTGATTTAAATTATTTAACAGTAGCAAGAGTATTACTATTCATAGTTGTGTCTTAAATATATATTTCCTTCCAAAACTAAAACAATAGTAAGTTGCTGACAAATACATTCATTCCAAAAATTAAAATTTCAATATAAAGAGCCTAAACATAACTATGAATATCACTAAAAAAGTAAATATTTCTAAAAGTTTTGTGTCATATAGCTTTTTGAACAATTTTGATTTTTTGAAACTTACAGCACATACATTGAATCATACAGAAGATGTAGCATATATGCATGTTTATGATAATATATTTCTATTAAAACATTGCACAGTTGTTCAAATATTATATTACAACAAATTCCTAGAAGTGGAATTTTAACTCATAGGCTATTAACAATTGTAAAGTTTTTATGACCTGTATCTAAAGATCAGTTCTTTTCTGATAAAGAAATCAAAGTGTAGCCTATGTGTGAAAACAAGTATCTAGATGTGTAGGGAGTAGCACTGATCTTCTGACGTTGCCATGATAATGCCAGTATCTTAGAAAATCAGCAAGATGATCAAAAGGGCAAATCAAAGTGAAATGATCATTTTCCACCAGAGCAACTGGGCTTTAAAACAAAATACCAAATTAATTTGGTTGTTTTGTACATTTCAAGGCATGTTTCAGTTAAAATTGTTAGATTTTCATTCCAAAAATATCTTTTAATACTGCTTTGGCAGAATACAAGAGAAATACTTTAACTTATAAAATTAATTTGTTTTCTTATTATAATCCTTTAAATGTTTTTAAGTAATTTTATTAATTTAAATTATTTATAAAACAATAAACTAGAGTCACAAAATTATATGACATGAACTTTTTCCTTAGGACATTTGATTTTCTGAACAATTTATGAAAAGTTTAGAATAAAGCTGTGCAGCTCGGACATAATATTTTGTTTTTAATTTAAATTAGTAATTATCTTAATTATTAATCAAAAAGAAAAATTCCACGGAGATGGAAGTGCCACATAATATTCTATTCTCCTTGAAATACGCGTTCAGATTATACATGCTTTTTTTTTTTTTTTTTTTTGAGACAGGGTCTTGCTTTGTAGTTCACGCTGGCCCTGAGCTCACTGTGTAGCCCAGGTGAGCCTTGAGCTCAACAGCAATCCTCCTGCCTCTTCCTCTAGGGTGCTGGGATTACAGTCATGAGTCACCATCCCCGGCTATACATGTTTTTAAGTGCCAAATTCATGGACTAATTTTTTTGTTGTTGTTTTATCTTCTAGTTACTCATATGTAAATTTATATGTCATTTTTAGGAAAATAAGTCACTAATCATATAAAATTGACAGACAAAACATTTATGATAAGAAACGATGATACACTATGAAAAAGGCAGAATTGAGAAAAGCAATCCCATATGACAATTAAAAATGTTTATAATTTCATTTTGTGTCCCTTAGGATCGAACTCAGGGCTGAGCATATGCTGAACAAGTACTTTACTATTGCAGTATAATTGATTAGATTTCTTCTAGAACTCAGCTGCAATCAGTAGAACTATGAATAAAAAGTTACCACACGTATATATTCAAGATGATACAGTGGAGACATGGTAATGATCCCTGAATTCAGCTTGATGGTCAATCAGAAGGTTTAATGTTTCCTAATTCCTTACCACAGGTACACTGAGAGACATACAGTGGGCACTGCCCCAAGAATGAGTACTTCATATTCCTTCACATCATACAATCATTTGTTCTACGTCCTGCAGATTTACATTGGAAGCTATACATTTTTAAATATGAATATCTTTACATAAGAACAGGATGCTAAGAAATAGCAGGAATCCAGGACCAAAACCATTCTATACCCACAGAGAACTCTTGGCCTGAAAAACCTACTGCCTTCTCTATTGAGTTACATAAAAATACGTCAGGGAAGATATCCTTGAAAATAATGTAGAGTTTATGATTTTTCTGATTACTGGTCACCCAGGAACTATTTTGGGGATATTCGTGGTGAACAGTTTTAAAAATCTTTTTTGTCCCACAGGCTTCCTCCAATCTGCTTGTTTTGTAGCTCCACTTGCTCCTGACACTAACTGTGGAGAATGTGAGATTGAAAAGCACTGAAACAAAGGTAGGAACAATACAAAGTAAAACTAAACTAAATGGGGAAATAGCGTAAAAGATCGAATTAAGAATTAACCAGCTTCAAATATAAACTTACTTGGAAATGTTATTTTAAAATCTGAAACTTAAAAAGAAAGCCTAGAAATGGAATTACTGCATAATCATAAATATATCTGTAAAGAAATATTGTCAAAGGACTTTAAACCACAAATTCAATTGTTTTCTTTTTCTTTGTTTTTGTTTTTGTTGTTGTTGTTGATTTGCTTTTTGTTTGGTTGTCTTTTTTTGTTTTTTTGGTTTTTTTTTAATCTGAGACAGTGTCTCGCTTTGTAGTTCAGGCTGCTCCTGAACTCACTTTGTAGCATAGGCAGCCCTGGACCTCAGCAATCCTGCCTCTGCCTCTGCCTCCCAAGTGCTGGGATTACAGGTGTGAGCCACCACGCCTGACACTGTGGTATGCGGTTTCCAGAGATCGAACTCAGGACGCTGGTCTTGCCAGGCAGAGGCCGGAACCACTGAACTAAATCCTCAGCCCAGATATTTAGTTTTTATTGCAAGATAAATACCTCATCAAAATGAGAGATATTATTAGAAAAAGTAGAGCTATACATTGAAATATATTAAATTTCTAAGTATGAGTGAGCAGAACTTGGAGCCATCGTGAGGAGGCCCACTATAAGGACAACTGGTAGTGTGATTCCTCACCATGCACTCAGGTGGAGCATGGCTTCTCCAGCAGTGTGGGATGTTCCAGGGAAATTTGTACCTTAAGAGGAGGAACTTGCTCACAGTCAAGATCTTAGAACACTCTTCTCTGCACTTCATAAGCCCTGGACCTTTCAGTGAACACAAGTATTTCTTTAGGTCACCTATTTCCAAAACATTTTTATTACAGAGATTCCCCAAACTCTCCAGCAGTAGGAGTTGGTGAAATTAAGGCCCATGCACACTTTATCCAGCTTCATAGATATCAATAGAATAAAATGTTGTCATTTTTGTTTAAACAATTCTAGTTTCGTGTTGCTGCTTCTCCTTCATTTACCCTTTACTCATCTTCCTCCTGTTCTTTCATATTAGATTTTAAATATCGAATAGGATTTCGTTCATTCATTCACTCATTTCTTTTTCATTCACCTACTGACTGAATGATTTGTGGGACTATGGTGAATACTGATCCCAGGGCCTTTGCATTGAGCAATATTTCATCATTTTTTAAAATTTTGAGGCAGGTCCTTGCTAAGTCATTAAGTTGCTCAGGCTAGGCTCAGACATGTACTTCTCCTGCCTCAGCTTCTCAGAGTGCTGGACTATAGGTTTGTCAGCATGCCTGGCTTGTTATTTATTTATTTATGAAACAGGAACTTATTAAGCAACTACACTGGCCTTGAACTCACAATCCTCCTACCTCAGCCTCTAGGGTAGCTAGGATTACAGTTGTGCACCATTGTACCCAGCCTTTTTGACTTTTGGGGGGACATTTTTTTTTAAGGTTTTTTGAGACAGGGTCTCGCGTTGTGGTTCAGGCTGGCCCTGAGCTCAGCCTCCAACTCACATCACAATCCTCCTGCCTCTGCCTCCCGAGTGCTGGGATTACAGGCGTGAGCCACCACGCCCGGCACTGTGGTATGTGGCACTGGTTGCTGCTGGGCGTGAGTCTCCAAGCCCAGTATTGTTATATGGTTACCGGGGATCGAACCCAGGCCCTTGTGCTTGCAAGACAGGCGCCGGAACCACTGAGCTATATCCCCGGCCCCTTGGGGGACATTTTTAAGTATATCTTTAATATATTTTTCTTCTAATGTTTCACTGACTTTTGTATTTACCTTTAGTAGTATAGCCCCATAAGACCTTTGAAATCGCAATTTATGTTCAAGCTTTTGCAACTGTATCAAACTGTTTCCTGGTGTTTTCTTATTTTTTTTTCCAAATTAGAATTCAAAAGAATTCTATATATTATATGGTCAATATTTCTTGAGGTTTCTTTTAATCCACAAGTTTCTCTCTCTTCTTTTTATCATATTGTGAGACCCAACTTGACATAAAAATGATCATTTTGTTAAAAGCCTCCACCTTGTATCGTGTAACCTCCGTCTGAACCCAGAACTTGTCTCCTTGGGAACTGTCCACCCAACCAATGCACACAGTCGCAGATTGTATGTTTTTAGAACATACTGTTCAATAATAACCAGTGATCTAATCATTGCTATTGGCTTCTGTAAGGACTCGCTTCTGCACTTTAACAATAGAATGACCTAATCGCTTCTGCATAGAAACCACCTGGTAACAGGTGGGGTGTGTGTGTGTGTGTGTAGATTTTCCCTTTAAATACTGTGTCCCAGTTTACCCCTTTTCCTTCTTCCACCTGGAAGGACAGCCCTCAGCTGAGTAATAAAGCTCTTGGTTGGACTTTAAGATCATGTCGTGTCCTTAGAGATTATCTCAGAGGGACTTGGTCCCAACACATATGTCATTTAATTGCTTAAGAAATAGTACCATTTGTGCTGAAACAGTTTTTATATTGTACTGTTTGGTGATTGCATTATTATAGTAGCCTTTTTGAGGAGTGAAAGAAAACTTCAAATTAGCTCCTTTTGACATGTTCCTCTAAAGTTAATAGTTTTCTTACTTGCTTATCTTTTACATAAACTAGTCCTAAACTAGCTCTCAGGTACTTCAAAAAGAAACCTTGTTTCCTTTCATAGGAAAAAGTATATTGATGTCACAGTCTGGGTACTTAAAACAATTGGTAGCTATTGCTTTTTTGTTGCTTACATACTTTTTCTTGCTACAAAGGAAAGTTTTTTTTTTTTTTTCTCCAAGTAAAATGGATCATGTGGGCACATCAATATCTCCACTTCAGTCCTGGGACTGAGGGGTTTTAGTTAACTTCTTCAAAGATTCACACACATGAAAATTGTATATATGCATGTGCATCTCTCTCTTGAAAAGATATTTGGGCTCTCAGTGATATCAATATTACTATCAGTTTGTTTTATCATAGAACATGTGTTGATCTTACAAAATAATAAAAAGAAAACTTGGTCATTAACATTATGATATCCACTTGTTGTTTGTTTGAAGCTTATAAATTAACTTTAATTTTCCTACAGTCAAAATATTACACTATTCCAGAGGTAAATCTGCCTAGAAATGCCATAAATATTTTAAAATAAATTTAAGAAGGGAGATGGATTTTGGGGTTTTTTTAATTGATTTTATTTTTATTTATTTTTATTTTTTATTTTTAAAAAAATCTTTATTGGTACATTAAATATACACATCATGATTGCACTCCATAATGGGGATTTGTACCAGTATAAGACACAACTTAATTCTCATTTTTTCCCATAGCCCTACCCACCCTACCACCCCCTATATACATAAAATTTGTTTCCTTACTTTTTTGTTACAATCTCAACATTGTCCCCTTTCACCTTATTTTACATTGTTTTTTTAATTGATTTTACTGGTACATTTTATACATACATTATGATCACATTCAACATGGAGAATTTGTACCTGTACATGACAAGAAAGGAGATGGAATGTGAAATATGGGTAAAAGTTGGACTCAAGAGATCAAAGATAAGTTTAGTAGAAAAATTATGAATCAATAGTTTAAAATATTTAAATTATAAATCTAGAGGAGACAGTATAAAGTGTTATTGAGTGCCATAAAGAGAATAGGGATGAAATATTTTTCATGACTATGAGGAAAAATGTGTGGGATGTGGTCATCAATGCCAAAGTCAACACAAAACTTTGATAAAATTTGACAAAGATAAAACTGTGAGATTTCACAGTAATGAAGCATTTATCTTTGATTTCAAAGAAGTAAGTTTCTTTGAGAAAGCAGAGTTTCAAAGTGTTATAAGAGATTGAGTGGAAAAAAATGGAGAAAGCATAAGAATTCTCCTTTGTCCTGATGTTAGAAAAGCAGGAACAGAAAACACCCAGGTCTATTGCTAGCTTGCAAAATAAAATCTCATAGACATTCACCAGTTATCTGATAAAGAACAGTATTTTAATTTGTGCTTATTAGCTGTACAGATTAGTGGATTTTATTTTGGCATATTTGTACATGCAGATCACATACTTTGATCATGGAAGTTGGTACATGTACATAATGCATCTTAATCTCAATTCCTCTCTCATCTCTTACCCTACCGGCTATTACATGATTTCCTTAGCATTTGAAAAGGACCTACCTTCCTATATCCTATTGTCTACATCTTATATGATTCTTTGCTTATAATTTGGGTTTCTCATAGAAGATGAGCCATGCCATATTTAAGCTGTGTGTCTTCTTTGTTTCATTTAGCATTATGGTCTCAAGGTACATGTATTTTCCTGTAAAAGACTTAAGTCATCCTTCTTTATGGCAGATACACAGATGAGGGCTATGTGCATTGATGTATATGTAACAGATGTATAAATATGAAACCTTTATCCATTTTTTGTTGATGGGTGTACAGGATGTTTCCAGGATTCTGCTATTATAGATTGTGCTGCTGTGAACATGAGTATGCATGTATCACTGAAATACAATGTTTTATAATTTAAGATATCTAGAAGTAGAAAAGCTATGTCAAATGGGATTTCTATTACTTCTAGCACTGTGAGGATCTCCATAGTGATATCCATGAGGGTTGAACTAATTTATATAACCACCAACAATATAGAAGGATGCCCCCCAGCACCCAAGCCTCACTTACATTTGTTATTATTTGATTTCTTTGATTTTTTTTTCAGTACCAGGAATCAAACTCAGGACTTTGCACTTGTGAGGTAGGTGCAGTGTGGCACTACTAAGCTAAATCCTTAGCCTTTGTTACTTTTTTATTTCTTGGTGATGATCATTCTTAAAAAATTTTTCTCTTCTCCTCATATGAGAAAAAATGTGTGATATTTAACACTGAATCTGGCTTGTTTAACATAATGGCCCATCATGATTCCATCCATTTTTCTGCAAATGACATTATTGTTCTTCATGAGTGAACTGTATCCCATTGCATCTAATAAAGAAACTCTTAAAGTCCATGAGGAAATTATCAGAAAGAGAGGATACCAAGAGGTAGATAATAGAACAAGCCTCTCAAGAGTAAGAAAAAAACCTAATTCAAGGTAAAAATGGCCAAAAATTCAATGTCCATATACAGAAACTGGAATTCTAAATGAGAATTATTAGGCACTTATCTTATTCCAAAGATGAATTTCCAGATAAAGGCTGTTTCCATATCAAAGTTGAATCTTTTCACAGAGGCCTTCTTAGAGATATGGTTATAAACCAAGAAATTCCACGTCAGACTTATTATTGTAATTTAGAACTCCCATAGAAACCAGATCATTCCAGTTCATTACTAATTTTTTATTTGTGGATGGATAGAAAATCCATAATCTGTAGTTCACTTCCTATCCATTGAAGGGTAACTATACATACTTGATTCTTTTGGATGCCTTGAGATCAGGTCAACTTGCCATGCTCACACCATAATTATCCTTGGCCACTGCTCAATGTGTAAGGCCAAGGGTCATCTGAAACCTTCCACATTCACACTCACACGTTACTCCATGTGGCCCTCTTTGTCCAGACTTCTGTGTCTACCTCCTGTCAAACCTTCCCACTGTGTCCTTGGGGAACTCCTATCCATGATAAGCTTTCCTATATCCTCAACCTCTTTATCAAATGTTTCTCTCACCTCACAACCTTAATCTGTATTCACCGCTGCTATTTCTAAATCATCATTCTTTTTCTGTTTCCGACAACTGTTCTTTTGAAGAAGTACTGTCCCACTGAATCTACCATTCATTAACATCTCATCTTGTGTCAGTTTCTTAGTTTGGTTTGTCAGTTACTTGACAAGGTCAGGAGGAAAGAAATGGACACAGAGCAGGTACACTGTGAGGGTGAGCATGGAGTACTACCTGGAGGACAGAATTAGACCAGAGAGGGAAAGAAGACAGTAAGGGTCAGCAGGAGCAGTGAACTATATTAAATTTGTAAATAATGAAGAAGGGCTGTGGTATGCTGGAGTTAGCTCATACCAGCTCATAAGAGCTACTTGAATTTTCAGAAATGTTGCAGTTCAGTGACTATCACATTGACAACTCTGTAAATATGATTAATCAAGATCCCTTTTTTATTCACTGAAAGCTACTTGTGAAATATTTACCAGCATACCACTAGGTATGAGGGAAGAAGAGAAAATGAAATTCTGAGAGAACATAAGGTCAGTCAGTTGAAAGCCAAATTTCACCTGATTCACAATTACATCTACGAGCAGTATCACCTTAAAAGCAAGAGCAAAAACTAAGGTAGATTTCAAGAGTGGCAAGATTAAAGATGCACTTAATAAAAATGACAGAAAAATATCCCCTTTTAGCCTAATAAATATGATTCATCTTTATTCATGGGGCTGAATCACAACAGGAAAGTAATACATGGAGATAAACTGGCATGTTTTACAACACTAGATACTTTTATGTTGAACTGATTACAGAATACTTGCTCTGTGCTTCATTAGCCTACCTGTGCCTTTGATTTTCAAAAAATTAAAAGGGTCAACAGTCCAGAAATCAATAAGAACAGTAAGAATATGGAGGACACATAACCCTCAGCAACATCTCTATAGTGTTAATAAAAGGTTAATATTTCTATCCTGTCTCCTCTTATGCAATGAATGATATGAGCATTATCAAAATACATGGTGAATATTTAAATTTAAATAATAATGTATTGCAGTAAAAGTTATACTGTAATTAATCCCTCTCAAAATGGTACCTATGGCTTCAAACACACTTATCCCATCACTCTTTACTCTTTCTAAAGCAGTTCTGGAAGTCTTCTTTCATGTCTTTAGTTGCACTCTCCTGGCTGCCTGGATGTCCTGAATGACTGAAAATATCTACCTTTGGTTGTCATGCTTTTCCCCTGGGTGGCACCCAGCAGCAGCCCCCTCTGGTTTTGACCATAGGTTGTAAAGACACTCACAAATGGTCCTTTTAGGGCTCCTCCAGGAAGTGGCAGGAGAATAAGAATGGTAATGAAGTTAATGGCATTACTTTTTGCTGAGATAAACCCTTAAAATGTACACATTCACTGTCTAGTTTCTTCACTTCTTGTATTCTTCAAGTCACTTGACCTCTCCAAACTCATTTCCTAAGATAAAATATGACAGTCAAAATACCTATCTCTTACAATAGTCATAAAATTCTTCCAGATCTGTAAGAACTAGAACCGATGGCATACCTCTGTAATCCCAAAATTTAGGAGGCTGAAACCAATTTTCTAATTGGTTTTAGGTCTCACATTCAGTTTAGAGCCAGCATGGGCTACATAGTATAGTAAGCCTGAACTACATAGTGAGAACCTTTCTCAAAAACAAAAGACTTCTAAGAAGACGCCGGAGTGGTGAGCTACAGCATCCGGATACCAGAAGATAGTTGTTGGGAAAGAGAGGAAGGTAGGAGATAGATCCTTGGGACCGAGGCATGATCTGAGGAAAAAACTGGAGACTAAAGAGAATGAAAGGACACAGACCACAGTGTAGAAAGAGGAGGCAAACTACACTTGCCTCCTCACACCCTCAGTTCAAGGCATGAGAGAGAAGTACTGAACATATAAACACACACAGGAGTGAGCCAGCCTAAGGCCTTGAGTGGAGGACTGAATATTGTATGCTGCAATAGCTGGAAAATGATTCCTGTCTGGGTGACATTTGTGCTCCTCAGAGAGATGTGTTTTTGGAGGAAGGAGAACTAAACTTGGGCATCAGAGTAGCCTTGGGTCAACTGTCTCAGGGACCCCAGTGTTTGAGTCCTATGGCAAAGGCCACATGAATGTTCATGGTCACAGAGCCATAGGGGGCCATCCACTAGGAAGGCCTGCATTATAGCTGCTGAGGACTCAGGCCTCAACTCTACAGAAGGAGGCCAGGATCAGTCCTAACATCGGTGGAGATGAGAGTGCCAGATGTTGCAGCAGACTACTAGGGTCCTCCCCCCACCCCCGTACAGGTCTGGGCTCGATCATAGTACAGTTGACACCAGAAGATAACCACAAGCTTGAAGACAGAGGAATTTCTAGGCTTTTTTTCTTTTTAAATTTCATTGTGTTTGTTTTTCCATGAATGTGAACATTATTTAGGGAGGAGAGCTTTTTCGGGTTCGTTTTGCTTTGTTCTTTGTTTTTGTTTTCTGCTTATTTCTTTGTCCGCGGTCTTTACCAGCTTCTTGAAGCTTGAGTTATTTTTCCTTTGTCCTTCAGCCTTGCATCTAATCTTTCTCTTCTCTTTCTCCAATTTTTCCTCTTATTCTTTTTAAATTCTCTCTCCTGAGGGTAAAGTCACTCTGTTAAGTGGATCTTGACTGTACATGATTTTCTAATTGGTTTTAGGTATCAACATATAACTATAAAGCTCATACTTATTGTTTTGTTTTTGTTTTTTTGAGACAGGGTGTTGCTTTTCAGTTCGGACTGGCCCTGAACTCACTATGTATCCCAATCTACCATAGAACTCATAGCAGTCCTCCTGCCTCTGCTTCCTGAGTGCTGTGATTACAGGCATGAGCCATCACACCAAACATTGTGGTATGTGGTTTCTGGGGATCAAACTTGGGACCTTGCACTTTCCAGACAGATGCTGGAACCACTGAGCTAAATCCTCAGCTCCTATACCTATGATTAAAGTTAGTAAATTAATAGTTATCACAGTTTGCCATTTTCTGGACAGTGCTTCATGGCATTGTTATCACTGGTCATACAACTTTAGCTAAGTTGACCTATTCATGATCAGTAGCTCTTCCTTTTGCATGAACAGAGATCATCTGGGAATCCCAAATAAAACCATGGTCCAATACCAAAATATTGGGTATTATGGCAAACATCCACCAACCTATAATGCCTAACAAGTTTAAGAAGTAAGATCACATGCCAAAAGACAGCTACATGTAGAAGACATCTATGAAAACTAATCATTTACTACTAAAGAGGTCTCAGCACTAGTAACGAAGCTATTTACCATAAGTAATTAACAAACTCAAGGGAAGAAAATAAATATAATAATTAACAAATGAGAAAACACAAGGGCAAGATGTAATCCTAGACCCCCAGCTCACTCAAGGCAAATCTAGAAGGCAGTGAGCTAGAAAAAGTCAAAATCTGCCCACTTGGTCTCTCTGAAATGGTAGAAGCAGAAAGTATAAAGCAAATGAATGAGGCACTAGAAAAAAAACAGAAACAAGTGTACACTTTACTAAAGAAATGATCATAATGAAAAACATATTTAGTGAATTGAGTAGATAAAGATAAAAAAGAATCATAGGGACTTAGCAAAATGATGGAAACCATGAAATCCCAACACAGGAAACAACTAGATTCTATAAAACAAATTCAAATAGATATTCAAGAAATTAAAAATTCTACTGAAAGTATACACAATGATAAAATCATCCATTGTAAGACAGAATAGCAGATCTAGATGACAGGTTTGTGGTTAGCAATCACGAAGTGAAAGATGTATTAAAAATAGCCAAGGACCATGAAAAATAAATCTAACAGCTCCTAGATGATCCAAAGGAGAATACCATGAAATGAATTGGAATTGATGAAAATAAGAAAAAAAAACATTGGACACAAAAAAAATCTGTTTACAAAAGTAATAGAAAACTTCTGAATTTGGCTTACAAAGGAAGGAAGCACACAGAACCTTAATTAGCCACGATTAGAAAAAGAAAAAAATTGTAGCTGGATACATAACAGTCAGTATTCCATAAATTTATTACAAGAACAGAATATCAAAAGTTGTTCAAGAAAGGAAAAAAGTTCCCTATAAAGGAAAACTCACCAGAATCATAGCAGACTTCTCAATAAAAATTATTCAGTCAATTAAAGCTTCAAGTGAAGTACTTCAAGCTTAAAAAGAAAACAATTTCCAACCCAGACTGATGCACCCTTAAAAATTATCTTTCAAAATTGATAGAGAAATAAAATAATTCAGTGAAAAAGAACACCCGAAGAAATTCATGGCCATGAGGCAAAGAGGAAACTAACAACAAGAAATTAATATGACAAGGATAAATAAAAAATGTTATAACCATCAATGTAGATGGTTTCAATTCATAAATCCAATTCTGAGCAACAAGGCAGGAGGCATCAGAATCGCTAGTTTGAGGTCATAAAACAGAGCTACCATGATAAAAACAGCACAACTCAAAGATCAGTGGAGCAGAATAGAAGATACAGAAACACTGAAAGAAAATTAGCTACTCTTATCTTTCATAAAGGGGCTAATTACCCTCACCAAAAGAAAGATAGCCTCTTTAATAAGTGGTGCTTGGAAAAACGGCTTTCTACTTGCCAAAGGATTAACCTGGACCCATATAGCTTATCACGCACTAAACTACAGTAAAAAATGGATTAAAGACCTAAATATTAAATCAGAAATAATCTGCTAGAAGATAGAATAGATAAAACTCTTTAGAATAGGTGTAGGCAAAAACTTCATGAACAAAACCCTGATTGCAAAGGAAATATTACAAAGAATCAACTATTAGGATCTCATCTTATTGAAAAGCTTTTGCACAACAAAAGAAATCAGCAACAGAGTGAAGAGATGATCCATAGAATAGGAAAATAAATTACCATCTATTCCTCAGAAAAAGGACTAATATCTAGACTATACAAAGAATTTTAAAACATCTGAACCCCCAAATTGAAAGACCCAGTCCAAACACAGCCATCTGAAATGAATAGACAGTTCTCAGATGAAGAAGAAAAACAGCAAATAAATATATGAAAAAATGTTCGAAATCATTGGTCACTGGAGAAATGCAAATTAAAACAACACAGCTTCCATGTGACTCCAGAAATAATGACTAATATATAATTTGAAATAAGAAGAAAAGGCCCAAACTGGAAAGGAAAAGAGGTAGGGGGTAGGGGAGAGGATACAAGGGAAATAAAAATATATGATAAAAGAATGAAGAATGAAAACAAAGTTTTTATAAATAAGGAAGCATTAAATGGGGGAAAGGTGAATAGGGAAAAATGAAGAACCAAGATACATCATGTGCAGGTACAAATTCTTAGTGACAAATGTGGCCATAATATATACCTAAAAAGTATCAATAAATTTAATACAAGAAAAAAGAAATCAACCAATAACAACTGATGGTAGGACTGTGGGAAGAAAGTAATCTTGTCTATCTTTGGTGGGAGTGTAAATTCTTGTCTATCTTTGGTACAAGCAATATGGAAATAAGTGTAGATTTTCTTCAAAAAAACTAAAACTAAGGGTTCCATTTGACCCAGCTGTTTGCCTTCTTGTTATCTTCCCACAAGAGTGAAAATGATCCTGTACCAAGATATACTCATACCCCTGTTTATAACAATTTGTAATAGCTACATTTTAGAAGAGCCTAGACGCTCATCAATGAATGACTAGATAAAGACAATGTATTTTTTAAGTTTATAATGGAGTAGTACTCTGCCATGTAAAAAGATAAATGAGATATATTTAGGTAAATGGATGTACCTTGAGACTATAGTTTTACATGAAATAAATCAGATACATATGTTTATTTTTAATGTAATTGAGTTTATTGGTACATTTTACATAAATACTATGAACACTTTCAACATTAAAAATTTGTACATGTACATGACACATCTTGATTCTTTTTTCCTTTCTTCTGCCTACTCTCCCACCGCCATCCCCCTATATACAAAATCTTTGTTTTCATTTTTTGTTTTTACTATCAAATTTTTTCTTTCTATTTCACAATATCTACCACACATCATGGACTTCATTTACAACTTTAGTTTCTCATACTAGGGAAATAATATTGTATTTACACATCTGCAGACACATATGCTTAAATATTACATTCTCTTGCATGAGAAACCAAAAGTGTAAATTAGGACCAAAATTTATGACAGGGAAATAGGAAGAAATAGGAAGAAAATGTTCAGGGGAACTAGGATGTTGAAAGGGGAAGGGAAAGAAGGGAAAAGTGGAAAAAAGAATAAAAGAAAAAGTGAAAGCAAAGGTTGTATAAATAAGGAGAAAAAGAATGGTTGAAGTGACTAGAGGGGAATGGGGAAGATAGAAGAATCCAGACATATACTGTACAGATACAAATTCCCTATTATAACTATGATCATTATGCATATCAAAAATGTACTAATAAAATTAATCTTTAGAAGCAAAAATAAACAAAAAATGTTGACGCTAGTAACTTGCTCGTAGGAGACACTGAAACATTATTTCACATACTGTCTTTACCTTCAAACATTTCCAGGAGTTAAAGCTAAATGTCAAAAACAAAACTTGTGTATGAATCTAATTCCAGGGTGACAAACTTTATATAAAGGATTAGTGCATAAGTGTTCCACACTTTGTGGTCCACAGAGTCTCTGACGCACAATAAATGCTGTATCTGTTCACAACAAATGAGTGTGGACTTTTGCAGTACCAGGGATTGACCTTGGGCTCTTGTGCTTCCAGGGTAGGTGCAGTACCATTTGAGCTAAATCCCTGACCATTATTTCTGGTTGCCTAGACTTAAATTTCAAGTTTTTTGTACATGTCACAAAATATTATTCTTTTGATATTTTCCAACCAGTTAAAATGTAAAACAATATTTTTGGCTCATGGAACATTCAAACACATGTGAAAGGCACATTTTGCCAGTTTGCTGATTCCTATTTTAACCTTTTATTTCAGGAATAAACCAAAATAGATCAATTATTTCAAAACATCTCAATTTTGAAATCCTTTGTTCATAGAAAATCTGACATAACTGTCTTTCACCAGAACTTCTATGACTGAAATGAAGATGGAGGTTGATTATCCCTCCCTTTTCTTTAGAAGCTCACTGGCCACCCCTGTTTCACGTATCATTTACCAAAGGGACTTTATGGAAATCAGACAATAAAACATCAAAAAGTCACTATGGTAATTTTGCTGTTGATCTCATTTGAGGTAAATGAGACCCAAATACAAAAACAGGCAGCAAGCAATAATTGAAAAAGTCCTTTAAGGGCTACACATAATCTAAGGGTTACTGTTTGTTGTTGCTTGGCTTTGCTGCCCTCATATTCTGAGCATGTATGCAACCCAGTCATCACATTTGAGGTTTTCACCTCTGGAAAACACTTGTACATATTCCTACATTTTCCTTAAGAGGCATGAGTAAAAACATCTATATTAATCTTGTTTTTAATATCTGTTGACAAAAAGATCCTCATACCAATGATTTTAAAAAATATCCATTGAGCTATGTGTGATGGCACATACCTGCAATCCCAGCACTAGGGAGGCTAAGGCAGGAGGATTATTGTGAGTTCAAGGCCACCGTAACTACATAGTGAGACCTTGTGCCCAAATAATCAATGGATTTGAAAATAGACTAACATTGTGCAATATAAAATGGAATACTATATAACAGTTGGGAGAACATATGTTCTAAAATAGATGCTTGTCAAATCATAATATTGAATGAAAGAAAATTTCAAGAGAATTCCTGAAACACAACTCAACTGTGTAAGATAAATTATATCTGGTAGTAAAAGTGTAAATAAATTTGACAGAGTAATTGCTGCAACATTCTGAGAGTGACTACACTGAGAGGTAAAATAGAGAAGGGGGCTAATGCTGAGGAAAGCTACATAATAAGCTCATGTTAAACATCCAGTTATTGCAATTCTCTACTACAAAAGTGAATTGGGGAGTATCTATATTATCACTATGTGTATATTTTACATAAATATTATACTCTGTCTTCATGAAGTAATCATACAAAGAAAAAAATGAGATGAAATTATTTATAATAACTCAAGCTTTCAGGTTTTGAAAGGACAAAATATTAGTTTCATTAGACTATGAAATTGTGATGATTCTTATACTGTTTCAATTATGGTAAATAGAATATATAGTTTGCGAAAAAGACATAAAAGAATAAGCAGCAAAGTACTTGAATCCAGCAATATGTTCAGTCAAGTTCTGGAAAAGTCATGGTACTAATTACCTGACTGATTTTAAGTCATTCTAAAGAGGAAACTCCAAACAAAAGTTCAGATATGTGACAAAAGGGCAAAAGGAAGGAAAATATATCCTCCAAATCCAAAGGAAATGTTCACTTCCTATGACATTTGTATTGTGGGAGAAGGAATGCAGGAGGCATCAGAACAAGGCACTTCTGCAAAGCTGTGAAAGGTGACCTTCATCATCCAGTCACGTCCCCTTCAGAGCCATTATTTAGCTTTCACTTGCTACATATAGTAGGTGTATGATACAGTCATATTTAAAAGGTAGGTGCTGTTCATTTTCCTCTGCTTTCTCTCCTTTAGGCTGTTATTAAGATTTCATGGAGTTCACAAAATGTCTGTCCCATGAGACACAAGAAGAGGGATGACAAGTACGAAGACTTTTTGATGCTCAATGTCAGGAAGGACAATTCATCCAGCTATGATGCAGCCCAGCAATACCAAGACTTGATCTTGTGATAATATTTACTAGAAAACATGCCAATCGTTGCACTTACATTTACTAAGTAAAATATACACAAATATACTTATTGATATATCAAGAATGATGTTTCAGATGGAGAATGCATTGTCAGCATTATTCAGTACAACACAATATCTAGTACTAATATAGTACTTAGATGTGAGTCAAGCTTCATAATTTTACTGGCACAACCCTTCTATAGCATCTCTCGGAAATAAACGAGGAGATTGGTGGGTAGCCTCACTTTTTATGACCACACAGGCCTTATCATTTTCTAAACACAATATAATATTACTTGTACTAAAGATATTAATAAGTGAGTGTTCTGGCCATCTGTGTTTTAGGTACAGTATATATATATATATATATATATATATATATATATATATATATAGAGAGAGAGAGAGAGAGAGAGAGAGAGAAGTTCAGGCTGGCCCTGAGCTCAGCCTTGAACTCACAGCAATCCTCCTGCCTCTGCCTCCCGAGTGCTAGGATTACAGGCACTCGCCATCATGCCTAGCATTGTGGTATGTGGTTCTGATTGCTAGTGGGCATGAGTCTCCATGCGCATTACTGGGAGATCGAACCCGGGCCCTTGCACTTGCAAGGCAAGTGCTAGAACCACTGAGCTAAATCCCTGGCCCGGTACATATATTTTTAACAAAACCATAATGAATAAGCTTAACAAGTTTAACAAAACATTCCCCCTATGTGTAATACCATTAGACAATGTGAAGTATACTAGAAAAATTATTTTGGGATACAATTCAATTATTTTTCAACAGGTACCAAGAAGCTTTACAGTAGAGTATAGTGTGACTTCATAAAATCATAGAATACTTTGTTTGGAAATGGAGTTAAGCATCAGCCAGTCTAATCATCTAGCCAGTCTACTGCACTCACTTACAGCCCAGCAGTACTTGAATACTTTCCCTGAATCTCTGTGTCATCCTTAAATGCTCCAGGAAGGAGACTATTAGATCTTTGGATTCAGCCTATTTAAAATAGGAGATATTAATTTACATATATATTTATTTATATGAATTATTACTCCAAAAATGTTTACTATACCTTATTTTAAATACATTATGACATAAAGTAGTAGCAAAAAGAGTTCCCAGTGATATGTTACTTGGAATAACCAGGATGCTAATGTATAAGAAAGTCACGCTGTAAATTCATACAATCTTTAAAAAACATTGTACAGTAAAACAAGCTTACCACCAGACACTCACTGTCATTCATGGTAGCTTTTAAGAGTTAGCAGTACAATTGTGAAGTTCCTGTATGAAAGAGATTTCAGGAATCTTTCTGTTCTAGTTACAAAGAGTGGTTTGCAAATATTAAGGAACAAATACTGTCCTACACTGAAAATATTTGCTACAATACTTACAATTCCCTACTGCAGAGGCATGCATTTGGGATTCAAGGGCTACTCAGTCTTCATGATCCCCTGTCTGCAATGGAATGCTAGACAGGATTTCAATTGTCCATAGAGGTTTCAGATATGGATCATACACAAGGAGGACAAGGAGGAGGAGCATTAACAATATACTTCACTCTCTGTTCAATTTTTATAGATAGTTCCAGCTCTCATTTATTCTTCTGCTTTGCCTTGGAAGTTTTATATATATATATATATATATATATATATATATATATATATATATATATATATATATATATATACATACATGCCCAGGGAAGTGATAGTCTAGCAGTTTTGTAGAACCAAATCTATGGAACTAAGATTCTTTTTCAGGAAACAACTCAATACTTAAATGTTAGTACAAGCCTATGAAAAGCTATAGAAAATTGTAAATGGCCTTACAGATAAGAATTCCTTCTTGTTCAGCATTATACTGGGTGTATATTAGGGGATTTATGAAAGTATTTTAGTGAGAATATCTGAAGATCATTTCCAATGATAAATACAGTCTCATAGCAAATCATTTATCCAGCTATATCCCAGTTTGGAGAATAAGTGAGAGTCATTAAAGATGAATCAATTTCTCTATATATTTTCACTTTCTAAACTGGCAAAAAGAATTTGAGAAAAGGAACAGGCTCTAAGATGACTATATTAAAAGAAACAAGTAAGCTGTTTATTTTACTCAGTTATGATTATAAATAAATAATTTATCCTGAAGCTGAGAGCCTTGTATCACTTAAGTGCTTGGAATAATCAAAAGCAAAGTGGTTTCAATTACTAAAAATGAGGAGGCAGGCAGAAGCAACTAGAAAAAGACTTTAAATGATGAAGTATTTTACTATCAAATGAAAATATGTAGACATTTTTGGGTTATAAAACCTTAAGTGAATTTAAATTTATAAGCATAATAAAAGTATTAATAATCCAAAATGTCTATCTCCCTATTTCCTATTATCTGTATTTTATTTTACTTTTTACTTGTACTTTAGGATTTTCAAATGAGAGAAACCACGCTACATTTCAGCTTGCGTGTCTGATTTATTTCACTTAATGGTGAAATTTCACCATATTTCACCATAATGGTGTCAAGATGCATCCATTTTCCTACAGATGATTTAAACTTGTTAAATATATGTATGTGTATATCTATCTATCTATCTATCTATCTATCTATCTATATATATGCATATATATATGTGTGTGTGTGTGTGTGTGTGTGTGTGTGTATGTATACACACATATATTTTTTCAGTACAAGGGATCGAACTGGGGCCCTTCTGCTTCCAAGGTAGGGGCAGAACCACTTGGAGTAATTCCCCAGCAGTGAAGTTCATCCTTTTGATGACAGACTAGTACTCCATTGTATGTAAATACTGCATTTTCTTTATCCATTCATCTGCTAATGGAAATAAAGACCTTTATAATTCTAGAATTCCCTTCTTTTCTCCAGTGATATTAAACATCCCAGTTCCATGGAATCCTCTTATTCCGTCAACCCTGGCCGTCAGAGAATACCACCATACTTCTGAAATGTAGTATTGCTTACTATCAGGACAATTCTTCCCTGAGTAAAGGGATCACCCCATGGAGCTTCTGAAGAACAGGATCAAGTGATGGGATCACTGGATTCATAAAACTAATTGTTTCTAACATTACCAAGGCCATCCTAAACATGTAGATATTCCTGGACCACCCTCTTCTTCACTGTGGTCCATTATAATGTGCAAACATCAAAGAGCCATTTCAGAGAATATTAGAGCAAAATTCAAGTATCTCTGAAAATATTTTGAACCCTAAATCATAGGTAATTAAATATAAATGAAATTAAAATACAGTAAATATTTTATGTCTTTTCAGATGTATATAAATATATGCATAGTCAAAAGTATCAAAATCATACTTATAAATAGTATTTATGTGAGTGAAGGTGATTAAAGTCATTCATTCTTTAGAAGTTGGAAAATGTTACTCTTGGATAAAACATGACACTACATTACTCAAACTTGTTTTGGCTATAAATAAAATTGCTTTTATTGATTATTGTTTTGACATTACTGCTGCAATTCTAGTTTTTGAAAAATAAACATTATGGAAACACAACCTTGAAATTAGGATGATACTGAGGAGGCAGTACGTCATACACAGTAAGAAGCCTTTCTTTTGTCAGGAACTTAAAGAGGAATGTCTCTTATTGCTATGCCAGCAAGAGATGGACTTTTCTTGTCTCAAACTTTAAGAACATTATCCAAATCTAAACTTGGCAAATAAATAATTCTGCTCTTTTTGCTTTGACCACTGGGAGACTCAGAGTCAAATCTGTATTCTATTTGTAGTTGGCATATCTATAAACTAGTTGTATTTTCTTGTTTAATTTTATAATTCCCTCTTAGGTTATTTTCCATTGATCTACTGATTGATTTTATTTTATTTATTATTTATTATAAAACCTACTTCAGGTCCTTATTTATACTGAGATGAGCATAAATTCATCTAATTAAAAATAACTTATGTAGAGAGTTATTGAATGTATTACCTTAAATTTTAAATTAAATGGCAGCTGAGTGTTGACAGTGGGTGATACAGCAGGCTTGGTAATGTACGAATTTGTGCCCTTGGAATGGAAAACTTCAAGAGTAGCTGTACACTGATGAAGATAAATGGCTTTGAAATCTTACATCAATAAAGTGTATACGTATTGTTTTAAAATGATAGACCTAGTAAAAGCAATATTACACAAGACTTATATTTTTTACATTAGTTCAAACCATAAAAATATCTCAGAAGAAATTAGAAATACTGATTATATTCTATATGGATCATTTTCTTTCTAAATATTTAGGTTAATTTATCTTTATTTAAAATGAATATATCCATAAAGAATAATTAATAGAGAACTATAACGTAAGTATATCTAGTTTGTTTATTAAAATGACTCAATTTAAAACTATCAATTGCATAATACAGGCAAAAAAGAAAATTAAATATATATTAGAACAAAATGAAATTCAGTAAAATATAAAGAAATTAAAAAATGAAATACTACTCAAATGATTTCCCTAGAAACAATAAACTATATTGAAACACTACTTCTAAGACAGAACACCTTCGTGTTTAAAAACTATGGAAAGAGAGCATGATGGCGCATGTTCATAACGCCAGCACTGGGGAAGATGAGGCAGGAGAAAGGCTGCAAGTTTGAGGATAACATAGGTACATAGTGACTTCAAGGACAGCCTGAACTACAAAGTGAGACCTTGTCTCAAAAAAAATTAAACAGAATTAAAGCTGTGGAACTAAGAATTATTGAAAGAATGTGGTAAGGAAATACAATAAAAATAGAGAAAAAATATATATGTATGTATGTTATCTGAATACTAAACATTTGAAGTATTTAAAATCTTGAATCATACTTATACAATAAGCAATAATATTTCAAATGAGAAATATTTGACCAAATATCAGTGCTTATCCCAAGTTAGCAGGCAACTCCTACAAGAAGTAATTAACACAGTGTAGCAATTAATCATAATAATGTGTAAAAAATTACATTGGCATCACTATGACCAATTCCAGGGAAGGTTGAGAGTCCTTTCAGGAGTTATCTGCTCAGGTAATGGTACTACCTAATGAGGGAGGCCAGATACACACCTACAATGCACCTATGTGGTAAATCTGCTTCCTCACTGTTCATGTGAATGTAGACTAGACCAGGTCAAAAGACACTAAAAGCGTGGACACTGGTATTTTTGTTTCTCTGGAAGGAATATTAAAGGTAAATTATCAATAGATCAAGCACAAGTGCCTGCAATCCATTAGACAGTTAACAGTAAATTTAATTTCTTAGATAAATATGATTAACTTAAAAATCTTAACCATCTGTAATAATTTACAAGGAAGAATAAATTCATAAAAGTGATGATACATTTTCAAGTATTTCTTTCATTAGAGCTTGACCGGTAAAAGCCATATGAGCTGCTAGTTCATATAATGACTCATCAGCCACTCTTGAGCAGCCGAGTTACAGAGGATAGAATGACCCGCTAATCAGTCATTTATCAAATTGCTCCATTCCTAACTGGTTTATTTTGCATACAGTAATCACATCTAATGCTTTTGAAGCACTTACTATGGCTAAGAAATGCTTTGTGTGAAATTTGTTTCTTTCATGATGATGATAACTCTGGGAAGTAGGTACTATTGTCATTCTCATTTTACACGTGGAGAAGATAATTGTTTAAAATAGTTAAGCACCAGGCCACTGCATAGAACCAGGCACAAAGTGACGAAAGTGGAACGAGAATATGGTTTTATCTCCATAATCCAAACATTCAGCAGTTTACATGGCTACTTATATGAATGTTGCCTGTGAAACCATTTTCTAATCATTCCTCCCAGTTCTCCCCTCCTTACTCCTTGAAAAGTCTTGATCACATACTAGCTCTTCAATCCAAGAACAGAAATTTCTACACTACTCCAAAAGGAATAAGATATGTTACAATTTCTTCCATGGAGAGCCATTCTTTCACTTAGTTTCCAAGATAATATTTTTTTATAATTCCCTTCTTTTCTTCCTCCCTTACTGTTTCTTGAATTAAAAACTCAATTGTAGCTCAATAAAGAATGCTGTAGGCTATCTGTCTGGTCTTCTCATTATTTTACAACGAGGACCCCAAGGCCCAAAGCGGTTAACTGATTTAGATGGTAAGACTCCCAGAATCAGGACTCTGTCTCGGTTACATCTCCCACATCCGCCTTATAGCTTTGCAGGTACCTGACATAGGAAAAGTACCACCAAAATCATCATTTCCATCTGAGTGAAAGGGATCGTACCACTGATATTTGGACTTCTTTCATGCTATAATGAAAACATTGAACAAGGATTTACTGAACTTTTCTCTTGCAACCACAGGCTAACTGTGACACTGGACACAAACAATTCTGAAAACTAATCTCAGTTCTTTCTTTGAACTAAAGGACAAAGCAAACATATGAGCATGCCAGACTGGAGATTTAACCTGGAGAAGAAATAAAGAGCTGGACAGAAATACAAAGCAAAAAGTAACACAAGAAATATAAAGGAAAATATCAGCTACAGTAACACTAGGACCCTCGGTCACTTTTAGATTTCACGTTTAAGATTCACCATAATGCCACCTCCTTATACCTCCTGGAAGCCCTTGTTCTGGTCCCACTCAGAAAAATAATCCAGAAATTGATTGCTAAGTGGCATAAGGTTAAAAAGGCCAGGTATAGACAGTAAATTTGTGCTTCTGCACCATCTAAAAGTCATGTAAACAATTATTCCATCACATTAGAGGACTTTGGTTGACATACATAATGTTTCTTGTAGTGTTTATCTAGGTGTTACTAGTGTTGAGAATAAGGAAAGACTATCCCACACACTGGGTGATTCTTAGTGTTTTATCTTTTACCACCAAATCCAAGCAGTTACCCTCATTGTCACAAGAAGAAAACACACTTAGGCATTTCCAAATCTTCCCTGGAATAGGGCAATACTTCCTCATTAGAGAAATACTGGAGTTGAAAATAACACTATAGGCCCAACTCAAAAGAATTATCAACAATGTAGATTCATATATTTGATTCAAGATACTCATTGAATATCTGCTATGTGTAGAGCCTCATGCTAGTTATTAAAGATACATTGGTGAATCTAGACAGATCAGGATTTCTCTAATAAAACATGCAGGATGGTATGAAAAACAGATATTGATTAAATTTTCACACAGCAACATATAAATTATAGCTCTGACAAAAACAACAAAAAGACACATGGGTGTATCAGAGCATCTAAGAGAGGATTTGCTCAGTGAGATTAGTTAGGATATGGAACCTATGCAAGTGATACTTGAACAGAGGTCTAAAGCATTATGTACAAGTTTACTTGATGGTGATGAAAGGCAAACATATTCTCTGAAAGGGGAACAATATGTGAAGAGCTGCACCAACAGAACAGAGCACGACAGTTGTGAGACCGTCATGAGGCTAGTGTGGCTAGACATGAGAACAGTAGGTGCTTCCTGTGACATAGGTTTTCATGGGAAAGACAGGCAATTCACGTATCCACTCAAGCCGCTAAGTGGAATGTCCAGGCATGCATGATCAAGAGCAACTGAGTTGTAGGGAAAGGAAACACACCACAAGAGAACAAAAGTCTATCAATGGGTGCTGTCCTTGCGCTTTATAACCAGATTCATTCTCCTCTGAAAGAAGAAAAAACTAGCACAGATAAAATATATTTAATGTGTTATCATTGTGTGAGACTTATTTGCTCAAAGTTCCCACCATGTAAGGTTTTATGGAGGTGAGAATATGTATGATTACATATCTTCTGGGGAATATTAGGCATAATCTTGAGACAAGCTGGAATGCTTCAGGGAGTGAGCACTGGACCTGGATCTCCACTGAAGGTTTGGATTTTGCTCTCAAACCTCCTTGCCTCATAGGAACTATGCCAGCTCCAAATTAGCATTTTCATCATCAAAACAAGGACAATAAAACCCCCAGGGTTCTAAGCAGGACTAACTGAAATATCTTGAAGGCATCATGAATAAAATCCAAAATTTGGTATACCCCTGGTGCAGAACTTATGTTTTTAATGAAGCAAAGCTTCTGCTGCTGTAAAACAAAAGATGTAGCATCTGCCCCAGTACTCTAAAGGCATTATCATGAAGCCAAAAGGGAAAACCTGATTTAAAAAAAAAAAACAGACTATCATCATCAATAAAGGAATGTGGCAAGAAGGACACTATATTTATTATCCCTTTATTTCTCTGTCCCGGATGCCAACTTTTTCCATAGAACATCCTTTCCCTCCTAGCTCTTAGAAAAAGTCCTAGGTGGGAAAAGAAGAAATGACAATATGCAATTTTCTTTTCTTTCTTTCTTTCTTTTTGTATTGGGAATCAAATTTGGAACTTTGCACTAGTAAGGTAGGTGCCTGACCACTGAATTAAACCCCTGGCCCAGTATGCAATTTTCTTGACATGATGTAATAACCATACTGTGGCAGGATAGTTCCTATAAGTATATATGCTCCAAAAATCTTTCAGATGTGTTACAGAAAACAATATATCATTCAAAGTTAAATGTGAACCAGCCTATGGACCATCATTTTGTACAATGTTGACTGAACATGGCTGTCTGTCAAATAAATACAGTTTATAGCAAGTTGTTCACAACATGTTCTGATGCTGAGGATGCTTCATCTCATATCCCCTCTGCCTACCTCCACATGAATTGCAGGGCAATTACTGATTTCCAGTGTGCAGACAACTTCCCATTTTATGTGCTGTTCTTACTGCTTCTTGCCCCAGGGGCTTCCTGTGAAGCCATGGAGTCCTGCCCAGCCTGCTTATTGGGAAACACAGAGATGTCTTGAGTGAGGCCAGGAATTTAGCTGAGTGGTTCTAGCACCTGCTTTACAAGCACAAGGGCCTGGGTTCCATCTCGGAACCACATACACCAACGCCAGGTGTGGAGATTCAAACCCACCAGCAATCAGTACCACATACCACAAGACCAGGCGTGGTGGCTCACGCCTGTAATCCCAGCATTCATGAGGCAGAGGCAGGCGGATTGCTGAGTTCAGGGGCTGAGTTCAGGACTAGCCTAAACTACAAATCGAGCCCCTGTTTCAAAAAACAAAAGAAAACAAAACAAAAAAGAAAAAATAAAAGTAATGTCTTGGACTTAGATGGCCCCAGGGACTAACTTCAAACAGTGATGGCACAGAGATGCTAGATAAATAATTCATCTTAATTTGTCCTCTGATGGAGTGACTCAGAAGCAGACCTGTATTTTCTCAGAGTATCCTCAACAGGGTTGCACTCCAGTTGCCCATCTTGATAACCTGCTCATTAAAACACTTCCAGACACTTATGGTGACACACCCATAATTGCTCCAGCCCAGGGAGTGAGACAGGAGGATGGCAACTTCCAGCCCAGCCTAGACAAATTAGTGAGACCTTATCTCAAAATCAAAAATAAAAAGTTAAAAGGGATGGGATGGAACTCAGTGGTAGTGTCTTTGGATTGAATCCCCAGAAGTACAAGAAAACCAGCAACCCTTTGAGGGGACCTTGCCTTCCCTGTGGCACATTCTCTTCTATATTGCAGGTGCTTCTTATAATTACATGCCAGCTAATGTTTTTATCCATTTCTTTCTTGTCTCACAATATATTTCTAGAGGAACACAACTTTAGATATAGGATACCTAGAAGTGTTTAGTTCAAAATGCATCATTTCCATTTTAAATTATACAGTGATGTTTAGAAAGAACTAGGCCCTGTCTTCTGTAGAATGAGAAATTACTTCTTTCCTCTTTGGAAAATGACTTTTAGAGGACTTTTAGTGGACTTTTAGAGGAAAAGTCCACAATCAAGTGTACTTTCTTAAGAAGAAAAGAATGTGTTTAGAATATCAACATTTTGAGTTTAGACCACATATTAACATGAGACCTCACTAATACCCACTAATTTTTTTTTTAAATCTTTATTGGTACATTATGAATACACATCAAAACCCTACTAACTCTTGTAGTTAATTTACTTTAAAAGTGATGAAAGATTCAGTAATTTAATTTGATAGATGGCTTTATGCCTGAATATGCTTCAATACCTTTTGATCCTAAGTGTCTATATTGAGGGTGTTAGGTTTGACCTGCAGCTCCTAACACATTACTTTACACTTATTAAGTGTTCAAAAAAAATTTTAATACATAAATGAGCATGAACACATTCTTCATTCAGATGAGTTTTGTTTTTTCTCATGTGGATTAGAAAGGGAGATTTATAACTAAATCTAAGGGAAAAATACAGCCATACATTTATGCTTTATCTTCTATGTAAAGTTATAAAGCCAGAAATCTCCTCCACTTTTCTCTGTTTCATTTAAATGCATTTTAAAAGTAGGAAGCAAGAGGAAGCTGAAAGACTGCAAGATTTAAGAGTGACCCTTAAAAGAAATCACTCACCCATGTAAATACTTGCCTAAACTATCTATCACCTGTCCATTCAGAAGAGTTGCGATGGAAGAATCAGATAACTTCGGGTCAGAATCAATTTTGTAAGATATTCTTTATGCTACATTAGTAAGAAAAAAGGAGCTCAGAAAAGTCTCTACTTCATACCTGTAGCAACTAAGCAAAGATGGATCAAGTCTGATGATTATCATTTCTCGGAGGTGTACTAGTATTGCATTATTGACTAACAAGGACTGCACCTTGGAATAACTTTGGACTTGATAGTAGGCCTCAATGTAGCAGTGAATTAACAGTACAAAAATGAAGAAGGTAGCAACATAGGCATGCTTTGCATAATAACTGAATTTTATAGGATTCAATGTTTTCTCAGAATGTAGTTTAGTTGAAGTCAGCCTTATTAATTTTATATCCTCCCAAATGTCATTCCATTCCACTCAAAAATTGTTCAGTGTTTTCTAATATCTATGTAATCATTCCACTACATTATAATCATGCCTTTAGAATGTATAATTTTTGCTACTATGTTTGCTGTACCAATTTCACAGAAACATAAGGTTTTGTCATTAACAGCCATTACCCATTTGGAGTTTGCTAGAGAAACCATGTAAGTATGTGAGATAAATAGAACAAGGGCCTTGATCTGGCTAGGAACAGACATAAAAGGAAAATTCTCAAAAATGGAAGATCCAGTGATTTGGGAATTTTGCTTAAAGACCAAAAAAAAAAAAAATGAAAGTTTAATAACTTTAAAGCTTTCATCTTCTTTCTATCCCATTCATCCAGAATAGCTATGCTTTGATCAACTCATATTATCTTTGGGAACCTAAGTTGTCTCTGATTTTCTGCCACTGCTCTGTGACTAAAAACTGCCAAAGATTTTTGAGTAGTTAGCTCTCTCCAGCCACTCTGACTTGCTCTTCTGATTTCAAATGTATGCTTCGCTTGAAATCAGAAAGCATCTTCCCACGTCTCCTATTTCCTCTTTCGCTTTACCATTTCCTCTAGAAAGCTTTTTCACGGTAGAAGTGGCTTATCAAGGGCTTGATTTTTAAGAGCTCCCCCTGCTGGTAAGCTGTTCAGTCTATGGGTTCCTCCAGGCCTTGCCTATTAACAGCCGTTCTGTGATTTCTTCAGTCTCTAGTAAATACACTAACATTTACATAAGGGCAGACATAGCAAATTAGCTTTGAACTATTAGCTTGCCATAACAGATTGCTTTGTCAAAAGCATCTTTAACGCCCAGGATGATGAGATGCAACTTAGGCCCATTTTTAGGGATGATGCTGCTGTGCTAAGAAAGGCAACTTCGCTTTGATGGAGATAAGCCTTTCCTTGAATATTTGTACTAGACAAATACTAGTCAAACCTCTTGTTTTTTGTGGCTTTGACACATATTTTATTAACAAACATGACATTAATAGATATAAATATATTGGCAACAATTTAGGATTTTCCTAAGTAGTAGATCACAGAACAAAGACAAACTGTAAAAGTTGGCATGGTTTCCATGATAGCTGAATTTATATAGGGCTCAATGTCTTTCTAATGTGCGGGAAATCAGCCTTTTTTCAGCCTAAAAATACCTAGGTATTCTTCAAAAATATTAAAATTCTGAGATTGAAGGAATGAGATATTTATTGAGTGTGTGAGGCAGCAAGATGTCAATAATTAACGATGCAGGCTCTTAAGAGTATTACTAAATATTTTAAATAGTAGTGGTTTGATTTTTGTTTTATAATACCTTGTTGAAGACACATTCAACAAATTTATTTATATTTAAATACTGTAAAAAGTCATTATCTTCATTCACAGACTCGTAAGAGGAGTAATATCTTTAACTGTAATAATCACTTGAAAGCCAGAGAAGTGTTATGTTCCAAGCTATTTTAGGAAGCTAGTTTAAGTCATTTATTGGATCTCATTACCTGTGAGTGAAGTCAAGAAGATCAAATAACAAGATATTTTATAGTCCTATAGTTTGGTAATTCTATAATTAATATACTATAAGGACGGCTTTTACTCTATCATAAGTAAGCGTGCCTACAACCAGAGGAAGATTCCCTTGTTTATTTATTTATCTATTTTGTAAAGTACTTGCCTAGAAAATATTTTAAGTAAAGCTTTATAAGGGAGTGAAAAAAGCAGGACAGAGTGGAGAAATGAACTAAGCACATACACGCAGGATTTCAGAAGTCTGGCCTTAGCTTGACCATAGTGAAAACACTAGAACATAAAGCATGCCAACAGACTTTTCCCACCTTGAAGCACAGAACTGGGGATTTCATACTTCCATATTAACAAAACTCTGGGCAGGGACCACTTCAAGGAATGCAGGAAGAACATCTAAGCTTTCTAGAAAGAAAAATCTTCTGGAGAAGGGGATGAGAGCAGTTAGCATCTAACACCACAGTAGCAAAGAGGTAGCTGGACTGGCTTGCTAACGGCAACCTGGATGACACACCCTCAGCTTCTGTTCAGTGCCACCTCTTGCTTTTGCCCTCTAGCTTTTATATAAATGATATACCAGGTTTCAAACTAATCACATTATCTGTTTCATTCCACTTTATCTATTTCACATAGTACATATTCAGTAAACATACATTAAAGGAATTATGTTTTACAAAACATCAGAGCTCTTATATAGCTATAAACTAATTTTGTTAATACTATTTCTTTTAGAAAGAAAATGGTCTATAATATAATTATTTACTAACAAAATAAGGAACTCAACAGTGGAACTCAGGAAAATCTCTAAAATTGATTTTTAATTTTTAAAATGGAGAGTGAAAGTTTAATATTAACAATGGCTTGTTTACATAAGTAAAATCAAAATTAAAGCATTTTAGAATTTGTCTGTACTTCTAGCAAGAACACTTGCTCCAAGAATTCATATTTCATTTATTTCAGATTGATTTCTGGATAGAGTGTACTACAACTCTAGCACAAATAAGGCTGATTAGGTTGTTCTTGTTAAATAAATAATATTTGTCCTTAGTGATAGAAACAACATAATTTACCTGTAAAATATTCCGCTCGAAGAAGTTACTACTTAAAATGTGATTTAGAGGGTTACTTCATCGGCACTCAGAAAATTCTTTTGACAGTATAAATGACATGTTAATGGCAGTATAGACATTTTGATAAAGCAATACTGAAAACCATGATTTCTTAAATCTGGCAAAAGTCACAAGAGAACTATGGGGGAGAATGAAGTTATACAAGGAAAAAAGATGTAGTCACAACAAATATGGTTGCTTTCACCACATTGCCTTGAATAAGCTTAAAATATCTGTAAAATATTGCTCTTTAATCTGTTTTAGGTCATAGACACTTTTGGGAATTTGATGAAATTTATGGACTTCCTCCCCAAGGGGGAAAATGTATATGCATGTGAAATGTTTGCTATCAGTTTAGAGTGATCATAAAACATTGAATTCCTGCATGAACCACAACTGTACTGTGAATGGAAGTATGTGTGTGACTATGCAATATAAACAACGTTAGCAGGCCAGAAGGAAATTTCTGTTCAAAATATATATTTCCTTTCTCTTTCACTTAGAGAAAATACATCTCAGTTTTGAGGATGTTGATGAAGTTTAAATGAGTGAGAAATAGTTGAGCATATCTAACAGATTCACACAATTTTGGTGAGGAAAAAAGGAATTACAGTTGGACTCTCATTAAAATGATTAAGGAGCTACTTCATAACTGACTGGGCTGAGAACAGCTTTCTGAAAAATAACAATCTACTTATTAGGGCTTTCCATAGTCAAGTTTTGCTTTCCCTTTAAATTATCAAATAACGCTCTTGAATCACTTACTCATCAGTATGATAGCCCCTCTGTTAACCAGAATCCAGTCTGACAGAAAACCTTTATAAAGCAGAAGTTTCTCTTTCTTTGTCACTAAGAAATAGAAAAAAAAAGTCTGATTTACACAATGCCAATCTTTCAACATTTCTTCTTCATTTTAACTGCTAACTTTTAGGAACTTCCACGGTCTGCTCCTTGCATCATACTAAAGTTGGTCTATTGCCTTGGTTTCCCAGAACCTGGCTTTCTTCCATGTCTTTATATTCTACCATCAGCTACTTTGTTTTATCATTTTTCTTGACCTTAAATCTACAGCAAGTTCTTGAAACAGGATTCTGGAAATGGAATAGGTCATCTTAACAATTCCATTTCAAGATTTAAAAGTCACAAATGCTCCAAAGGCACAGTGTTCATATTTAAAGAAAATACATTCTCCTCAGAGTTTCATTTCTATCTGAACTGCTTGTAAGAGGAGCACTTAATCATTGAGAGATT